>QXTE01000470.1:167222-183241 GCA_003942145.1 Platysternon megacephalum
GAGGTCCCGGATGACTGGAAAAAGGCTAATGTAGTGCCCATCTTTAAAAAAGGGAAGAAGGAGGATCCGGGGAACTACAGGCCAGTCAGCCTCACCTCAGTCCCTGGAAAAATCATGGAGCAGGTCCTCAAGGAATCAATTCTGAAGCACTTAGAGGAGAGGAAAGTGATCAGGAACAGTCAGCATGGATTCACCAAGGGCAAGTCATGCCTGACTAACCTAATTGCCTTCTATGAGGAGATAACTGGGTCTGTGGATGAGGGGAAAGCAGTGGATGTGTTATTCCTTGACTTTAGCAAAGCTTTTGATACGGTCTCCCACAGTATTCTTGCCGGCAAGTTAAAGAAGTATGGGCTGGATGAATGGACTATAAGGTGGATAGAAAGCTGGCTAGATGGTCGGGCTCAACGGGTAGTGATCAATGGCTCCATGTCTAGTTGGCAGCTGGTATCAAGCAGAGTGCCCCAAGGGTCGGTCCTGGGGCCGGTTTTGTTCAATATCTTCATTAATGATCTGGAGGATGGCATGGATTGCACTCTCAGCAAATTTGCAGATGACACTAAACTGGGAGGAGTGGTAGATACACTGGAGGGTAGGGATAGGATACAGAGGAAGCTAGACAAATTAGAGGATTGGGCCAAAAGAAACCTGATGAGGTTCAACAAGGACAAGAGCAGAGTCCTGCACTTAGGACAGAAGAATCCCATGCACTGCTATAGACTAGGGACCGAGTGACTAGGCAGCAGTTCTGCAGAAAAGGACCTAGAGGTTACAGTGGACGAGAAGCTGGATATGAGTCGACAGGGTGCCCTTGTTGCCAAGAAGGCTAACGGCATTTTGGGCTGTATAAGTTGGGGCATTGCCAGCAGATCGAGGGACGTGATCATTCCCCTCTATTCGATATTGGTGAGGCCTCATCTGGAGTACTGTGTCCAGTTTTGGGCCCCACACTACAAGAAGGATGTGGAAAAATTGGAAAGAGTCCAGCGGAAGGCAACAAAAATGATTAGGGGTATGGAATGTCTTCCATATGCGGAGCGATTAATAAGACTGGGACTTTTCAGGTTGGAAAAGAGACAGCTAAGGGGGGATATGATAAAGGTCTATAAAATCATGACTGGCATGGAGAAAGTAAATAAGGAAGTGTTATTTATTCCGTCTGGTAACACAAGAACTAGGGGTCACCCAATGAAATTACTAGGCAGCAGGTTTAACACAAACAAAAGGAAGTATTTCTTCACACAATGCACAGTCAACCTGTGGAACTCTTTGCCAGAGGATGCTGTGAAGGTCAAGGTTATAACGGGGTTCAGAAAAGAACTAGATAAGTACGTGGAGAATAGGTCCATCAATGGCTATTAGCCAGGATGGTGTCCCTAGCCTCTGTTTGCCAGAAGCTAAGCATAGTTCTTAATGAATTGATTTGGTTCCCCTGTGAAATAAATGGAAAGATTCCCAGTCACTTCAAAGGGTTTTGGATCAATCCCTAAGTGACTTGGTCAGACTTCACTCCAGCAACTGGGCTCTCTGCAGATAAAGCACAGGGGGTTAGGAAGGTGAAACACACTCCCAGAGGACTGCAGCATTAAAAGGCTGAATGCAGCCCATTTGCACTAGTTGGCAGTGCTGGGCTCCCGCATCCATGGTGCACTGAGGCTGCTTCCCCCCAGGTTCGGGGTTAAGTCAGAGTAGGGGTTGCACTGGCTCTCCAGGGTGTGGGTGGGTTTCACCCAGGGGGTCAGAGCAGGAACTAGCACCCAGGCAGGAGCGGCACCAGGGTTTTTGCCGCCCTAGGCGACAGCGCTCCTCCTCTGAGCATTCGGCGGTGGGGGTCCTTCCGCTCCGTGTCTTCGGGGCACTTCGGGGGCGGGTCCCGGAGCGAGTGAAGGACCTGCCGAATTTCCGCCGAAGACCCGGAGCGGAAGGACCCCCGCCGCCGAATTTCCGCCGAGGACGGCAAAATGCCACCCCCCAAATCCTGACGCCCTAGGCGACCGCCTAGTGGAAGCGCCGGCCCTGCACCCAGGGGATCCTTCGTCCTGTGCTCAGGTCGATACAGCACAATTCCTCCTGAACAGAGCACGGACTCTGCTTAACCACAGGCCCAAGGGAGGGGGAGATGGGAGAACTCGTTAGGTACTGTACTGCCTGAATGTGCTAGAAACTCCTCAGTAGTTATAGGCACCCTAGGAGATAAAGTCGGTCCAGAAGTTACCTTGTTAGTGAAGTCTTTCAACTTTTATCCTGAGCTGTAAAAGTGTCCAGGTCCACTTGTGCTCAGTGATTTTACCTCTAATGACTTTAATCAGCAGGTGAATGGCCCCCTTTGTGCTGCAGCTGGTGCAGTGAGTGTGAAAGAGCAAAGATTGAAATCAGAGTTAGCCAGCGTTATCCTATGACAGTCCTGGTAGGAAATACCAGCCTTTGTTATAGAAACACTAATGTGTGGATGTTTTTACCATATGTTCTGGTTACAAATTAACAGCTGCACTGGGGGACAGACAGATGTGGGGTGGCAGGAACACAGAATAAATTAATTAGTGTTTGGGGAGAAGGTGGAGTCCCCCACATCTCCCCTCAGGGCCCATCCGCTCCTCCCTGATTGAATTGGCCTCGTTAGCACTGACCCCCCCAACTTGGTAAGGCAACTCCCATCTTTTCATGTGCTGTAATATTTATACCTGCCTACTGTATTTTTCACTCCATGCATCTGATGAAGTGGGTCATAACCCACAAAAGCTTATGCTCCAATAAATGTGTTAGTCTCTACGGTGCCACAAGGACTCCTCATTTTTGCCGATACAGACTAACAGGGCTACCCTTCTGAAATCTGCTCCTCCTGCAGCTCCAGGGGTTCGTCACACCTCCCCCTCCCATCTCTGGGGTTGCAAGAAGGGAGGGGGAGGGGCTTGCAGAGGTCACAGAGCTCAAAGGTTGGGTTAGACAGGGGTCTTCCCAGGTCATAGTGATAAGCCAGAACGCTGGCTAGATGGGAGTGCTCCAGGTCATAGGGGCTAGGAGGACTGTGGCTAGAGAAGCCCATTTTTCTATTCCCAGTGGGCTGTTTCCCCATGTCTCAGTGACACTGTCTGACCCAGGATCCCCAGAGTCCTCCTGGATCATAGAGAATGGGGCAAACAGGCTGCACAATGCCTGGGGGGACAATGAGATTGGCTTCTCTACCTCGCTCAATAAATGCTCTCTATGGATTGGCAGTGCAAAGGCTGAGACCCAAAGCAATCTCCAGGGTCACAGAGACTGCGCTGTCTGAGAGTAGAGAGGCTGATCTCAGGGTTCGCAGTGGTATCTTTCCCACCCACCCCAGCTGAGGGATACAGTCTGAGCCGGGTGTCTGGGTCCCAGACCTGTAGCCAGGGTCGGATTCTCTCCCTACTGAATGAGGCCGGCGGGAAAGTGAAGATCGGGGCCTCGTCACCAGCATCGATAAATGTCACCTGCCCCTGGTCACAGTCCAGACAAACCCGGATCCTGCTGGGGGCCCGGCTCAGGGGCAGGGGGGTCACAGGGGAGGTGAGAGCCCGGAACTGACCCCACCACCGCCGCACAGCCCAGATCCCCCCCTTAGGGCTACAGTTCATCTCTCCCTTCCTCCTCACAGACTCTCTGGCCACCCCCACTGCCCAGAATCGCCCATCCCCCACCTCCACCTCCCAGCAATGTCTCCCCGAGGTGAATCCCTCACAGCCCAGCACACAGGGATCAGAGTCAAATCTCTCAGGGTTGTTGGGCAGTCGCTGCCGTGTGTCTGCCCAGCTCACACTTTTCCAATCCTGAGACAGGACGAGGATGGGATGAGCCGTGTCTGGATTCAGAGTCACATTCACTGTGGGAAGAGAGAATCAGAGCATTAGGGGCAGAGCTCAGCCCTGGGGGAGGCTGGGACCATTTCTCACACTCCCCAGCAGCCCCGTCCTGGCTGGGACAGGCCTGGATCCCAGGGAGCTGCCTCTGTCCTGGGCACCTGAGTATGAGCAGAGATGTCACTGCAGTTCTTCAGCCTGTTTAATAGGAGCCACTTTATTGGTTTCTCAATTCCTTGCAGGGGCTTCCGCTCCCCCTGCTGGGGCTGCTCCATTCCCAGCATCAGAGACACAGCCAGGAAGGTGTCAAGAAGGTTTTAGTGAGAAAGGAGCAGAGGAGGCAGGTACCAGCTATAAATCCCACAGAAGAAGGAAAGTCCCTCCGCTAATGCAGCCTCCACTTCCAGGCTGGGGAACAGAGAGGAAGATGCAGCACTGGGGAAGAGCTGCTTAACACCAGAGAGCAGGAGGTGGCATTGGGTGGGGGAGCCCCATCCCCAGCCCAGAGAGAAGGGAGGAGCTTCCAGCATCACAGGGAGAGCATCTCCCCAATCCAGGAAGCAGTGAGCAGCTCCAATGGGAGAGCCCAGCCCTGCCCAGAGGAAAGGCAGGATGTTGGAGAAGAGCTATGGAGAGACCTCTTGCACCAGGGTAGAGCAGAGGGATGGGTCAGCCCTCAGGGCAGAGGGCTCTGTTCGGGTGCTGCTCAGTGCCACAGTTTCTATTCATCTGTTTGGGCATGAACGCAGCACCAAAGTTGGTGTCAGGAGTGTTTGTGTGACTTCAGCCTGGGACCTCCTCCCTGTTTAATGTGTTTATTTATGGGGCTGTGTGTGTCGTGGTCGGTGTTGGTTTGGTCGGTAACTTTAGCTACAATCTCATGAAAATGTTTTCACTGGAATTTTCTCATGATTTAAAGACAATCTCCACCTCCAACCTCACCCTGTCTGTGCGCTCCTAGGGGTTCCCCTCTTGGTGTTTCCAGTGCAGACGGCAGAGTGTCTGGCGATGGAAAGGAGAAAAGAGATGAGATTTTAGGCTTTCATATTTATAACAGCGTCCCTACTCTGAACTCAGACAGTTTTCATCATGACAGAGAAACAGACAGAGTCCCAGAGACACACTCAGATATTTAATATAAACTAATCTGAAACCTTCTCTTTCCTCTCTCATTCAGGCATCTCAGCAATGGAACCAACATCCTTGCAGCCTCACAACCATCCCAGGACACACAATCCATAAAACAGATTTACTTTTCACCTTCCTCTGCAGTAGGAGGCATGGATCGTTAGCAGATATTAACCTAGTATAAATGGTGCATTCTCTGTAAATTGTTAAACCATGATTTGAGGACTTCAGTAACTCAGCCAAAGGTTAGGGGTCAATTGCAGGAGTGGGTGGGCGAAGTTCTGATGCCTGCAATGAGCAGGAGGTCAGACTAGATGATCATGATGGTCCCTTCTGGCCTTAAAGTCTATGAGTAATTTCTTACTTTAACAGTAATTGTCATGGCAAGGCAGGCTTTTGATAGAAATAAAGGTTTGAATTAATCAACCTGAGTGTCTTGCACCCCAAGTGTGTGGCACTCACCCAACAATTAAATAGATCCATCATCTAATTATGAACCCCGAGTCTCAGAGGCTCATCCCAATTTCCCCTCCTAGATCCCTTCTCGGTACCTTTGAACTTCTTCAGAGTCTCCATTACAGCAATAGTTTTCTGGGAGAAACCACTGAGTCTCACTTCCAGTTCAGGAGAAGTCTCCACTGCCTGCTGGAACTTCCTCTTCTCACATCTAGACAGAAACAATGTCACATGGTTTTATTTCATGTAGTGACTCAAATTCTGACTATTGAGTCACTGCTCTAATGGGCCTGGAGTTACAATTCATCTACATCTCCCAGCCTCAGAGCAGGTGCAACACAGCCCATGGCCGTGAAACATTCCCACTTAAGGTCCCATTAATATTCTTCAACTCTCGCCTGGAGAGACCAGCTCTGGAGATAAGAGGGGAATTGAGTCTCCAGGGCAAATTCACTCCTTGGCCTCCATGCTCTGAGGGACAGGAGGTTCCCATGCAAAGTGCTGTAGAAATCTGTCCACTAGGAACTAGACTGAGACACCAACTCCCCCCTCCCCAGCTCATTCCATACAGATATCAGGAGGGAAAGTCTCTTGACCACTGCAGCCCTGGGCTGAATGGTGACCAGGGCCCCAGTATTCCATCCCCCCAATCCTGAGGCAGCCAGTCTCCCAGGGATGTGACATCGCTAGGAAATACTTCAGGTCAGTCTTTCCCACTGAATGGAGAATTCCAGAGTCTTCTATAAAAGGGTGAGAACCTGAGGATGAAGTTGATCAGAGAGATTTATATCCAAAATATGACCTTTCCTCACACATTTGGCTGTATAGCCCCTGTGGACATGCAGCTCTAACCAGCTCCAAGCTCTTTCCCAGCATTGTGAAGTGTGAGGGGGCGTGAGAGAGAGCCACATACCTGCTCAAGGTGCTTTTGACATCCTAGAGGAGAGAGAGAAAAGAATCTCAGTCCCATCTGACACACACAGGGGATCCTAGGGGAGGGATTTAGCAAGTACGAGGAAAAGAGCCCGTGCCCTGACCCAGAGCCATGAATTTGCTGAGCTAATGGGGCTTTTCCATCTCTAATATCTCTGTGTCTGTAACTCTGTAAAGAACAATAGTCACTCACATGTCAGGAATGCACACGCTGAGTTACATTGAGATCTCTGACTGCTGGACCCAGCGCTTATGATTCAGGAGCCCTCTCTTCCCTGTGTGGGGATCTGGGATGTTTCTCACTCAGTCTCACCTGCAGGAATTCACTCGCTGGCTTCTGACACTTCCCCTCCATCTCACTGATCAGCTCACTGAGATGGGAAATCTGCTCGGAGAGTTTACTGACATTTTCATTCTGGATCCTCACAATCTCCTTGTCCAGCTTCTCCAGCTGGGCCAGCAGGAGGCGCTCTTGTTCCTCCAGGAACTGCCGCAGTTGCTGAAATTCAGACACAATCTTATGCCTCTTTGTTTCTGTCTGTTTCTAGAATAAATAAGGAAAGGGCTGGTCAGGAACATGGATGGAGCCTGATGACCTTTCATACAGTCCTACAAGAGAGAGTTTCTTTACAATCTGTAAGATACCGGTGTAGGGACTAGGGTGACCAGACGTCCCGATTTTATCGGGACCGTCCCGATATTTCAGTCTCTGTCCCGCGTCCCGACCGATCTTTGGTCGGGACGCGGGACAGAGATATCCGCAGGCAGCGCTTTTTTTTTTCTCAGCCGGGACTCGCTCGGCTTTTTTTTTTCTCTCCTCTCAGCCGGGACTCGCTCGGCTTTTTTTTTTTTTTTTTCCCCTCAGCATCCCCTCCCCCCCATGTGTCCCGATATTTTATTCCTCTCATCTGGTCACCCTAGTAGGGACCAGGACATGAACAGTCAGGCCTGCTGCTCAGAGCTGCAGTTGGAAGCCAGGAACTACAGCCAAAGTCAGACCTGGAGTCAAAGTCAGGATCTCACCAAGGGCTGAGGACGGAGTCGAGATCAGGAGTCATGCCAAAGGCTGAGTCAGAATCAGTGTCAGGAGTCACGTGGGGGTTCAGGGCTGGAGTCGGAGTCAGTCAGCCACGCGAAGGGTCAGGCCGGAATCAGAGTCAGATAGCAGTACTGCAGGTCAAACCTGAGTCAGGGACAACACCAGGGCAGGGTCAAGCTAGAGTCAGGGGCCAGTCCAGCAGCAGACCAGGAGTTCACTCGGTTGTTTGGACAACTTCCCGTGACTCCTGCTGGTGTAACTCGTGCATCCGAACGTCTGCTCCAATCAGGAGCTTCGTAGGCAGACCCTCTGGTGGGCAACAGTTCCACTAGCCCCTCCCCTGCTGGCTCTGGAGAGCTGCTGGGTTGTGGTGACCGTCTGGGACCCGTGGACGAGTTCAAAATCTGCAATCTTTCACATCGTGGCACTGGACTCTACGTTCTCATCACATGGGAGAGGATTTTCTTACAGCTTCCCATTTGGCCCCAATGTCTCTTAAAGGGGTGTCTCCATGTCGGACGTGGATCGGACACCGTGTCCGATGGCCTCAGAGGGTACAGCTACACAGCTACACATCTACACAGCTACACAGCCGCGAGCCTCCAAGCCCAGGGCAACACTCAGGCTCTTGCAGCTCATGCTACCGCACCAACAACAGCTGTTTAGACGTTGGGCCTCCGGCTGGAGCTACGGGGATATAATCAGTGCAGTCTGGGAGAAGTTTTGTGAACGCCACAAGGAATAGTAATTAACTCACTAATTAAAACACATCTTAGATGCTGCAGAAGATGCTGTTGTCTTTCTCCAGGGAGAGAACATTTGTGACACACACACCTGTGTACACACACACACAGTATCCCATGATCATGGAGAAACACACACAAGCCCACATTCGCCAAGGCCACAGAGAAATCTACCAGCAAACAACCCTCCCATCTCCATGTCCCAGCAGGTGAAGAACAACAGGCACCTACCAGATACTCCTGGCTTCTCTTCTCTACAGCCTCTTTAAATCCCAGCAGCTTTTCTCTCTCTTCCCTCAGGGTCTGCATATGGGCCTGGATTTTTTCCTGACAAACAGAAATGATTTAATGGGTTTATTTTGAGGCTGACTGTTTGTAGGTGGCGTTTTTCCACCTAAAATTCAAGATAACAGTCAGTCTTCCTAGATAGACTAGGTGGGGGAGGTAACATCTTCTATTGGCCCAACTCCTGCTGGGGAGAGAGGCAAGCCTTCCAGCTTACACAGAGCTCAGCTCTGGGGAACGTACTCTTTCCTAGACCTGAGCTCTGTGTAAGCTTGAAAGCGTGTCGTTCACCCACAGAAGCTGGCCATGAGCAGATATTACTTCACCTACCTTGTCTTTCTAATATCCCGGGACCAACACGGTTACAACAACATTGTGTACAACAGTGGGTTCTTCTAGATGTAGAACCTCAGAGACACCAAGGAAATGAAACCTTATTTATGGAAATTGGGAGTGGTTTATATTCAGAGTTGAGTTATTACGTCCACTTTCTCCATTGATTTAAACCGGCAGGAAACTGGCGTCACATGGTGGTGAATGTATAAAGCTGTTTTTGAGCAGATTTAAGAAATAGTGATCTCAATCCCAGAAGTCTCCGGGGCAGCCATATAGGCCAGGATGCTCAAAGGAATCCAACTCCATTGACTTTCTGCCCTGTACCCCCTGAGGATGGGACTGGTTGGACAGCACTGATCTAAGGCCTAGGGCAAACCCCATTCGATGTGTTGATTTGTGTTAGGAACAGCTGGGGTTTGCCCTAGTGCTGTCCTAGCCCCTTTCCATGGCAATGGCCTCTGGGTAGCTCCCCCACTGTCCCCAGCAAAGGTCCCGGAAGCAGTGGATTCTGAGAGATTTGCATAAACTGCATTATGGGACTAAGGGAACCACTCTGGCTGGCCCTTGCCCACGTACACACTAGAACAGTTCAGACTGACACTGGTCAGCTCCAGCCTGTTTTGCAGTTTTGCTGCAATCCAGTGTAATCCCAGTGGTATTTGGCATGGACCTGAGCTGTCTGGAGCCCTTTTGTGAGTGGACTGAAGGTGCTTGGGGTCCCACACAGCGTTTAGCCCAGTGATCTCTAGTGCAGGCCGGCAGCATCTGAGTTTAACCCCTCATGGAGCAGCGCAGGAGTTCAGAATCCCAGTGGGAAACCTCGTCTCCCTGCTGAGCCTGGGGCCTTTATCAAGGAGTCTTTTCCTCCTACTGTCTGCACTTCATCACTGCTCAGTGCTGCTAAGGGGGGCAGCATAGCCTAGTGGTTAGGACACTGGACCGGGCCTTGGAAAAGTGGGATTTATACCCAGCTCTGCCACGGACCCACTGAGTGACCTTGGACAAGTCACTTCCCCTCACTCTGCCTCGGTTTCCCCTCCCATCCTTTGTCTCTCTTGTCCAGTTAGACTGTAAATGGCTCAGGGCAGGGATTGTCCCTCACTGGGTTTGTGCAGGGCCCCCCACAATCAACGTCAGATCTCATCTGGGCTCTGTAGGGGCTGATGGGATGCAAATAACAATTATAAACTCTGTGATAAATCAGTAATAACAACCATAGCTTGTAACTCCCCCTTCTTCAGCCTGAATGCAACACTCTCACATAGACCGACTGGCAGCTCTTGTGAGTCAAACCTCACTGATCATTTAACAGCTTCCAGTCTGTAGAAAGTTCCCATAGTTCACTGGTGGGAGCTGAAAACTTTCCCACATCAGACAAATTTAAAATCCTCCTCTGTTGCCTTTCTTGCCAGGCTGGAGTATTATTAATTTGTACAGCCCCTTTCATGCAATGAAGGCTACACACAGCTGAATGACACAGTTACACCTGTCTCGGGCAACTTGTGATGCCATTAACCCGTAATTAAAATCCAAAGTTATTACCCATTAGACTGGACAGCAACTCGGTACCTTGTACTCCTGGGCAGCTTCCTGTATGGGAATCACTGTGTGAGCACGGTGAGCCCGGGATCTGTCGCACACCACACAGATGGGGGTTTGATCCTCTTCGCAGAACAGTTTCAGAGTCTCCTGGTGTTCCCCACACACCCCATCCCCTCCTGCTCCTTTCACTGCCTGTAAAATCAGCAGTTTGGCAATTTCTACAACATTTGCCAGCTGCCTGTTGGGTCTGAGGTTTCTCTGTTGCACAGTTTCTCTGCACTGAGGGCAGGAGGCGGCTGTGTCAGATCCCTCCCAGCACTGACTGATGCAGGCTCGGCAGAAATTGTGCCCACACTCCAGAGTGACAGGTTCTGTGAAATACTCCAGACAGACGGGACATGTAGCTTCATCCTGGAGACTTTCCACGGGGTTTTCTGCAGCCATGGCTCTCTCTGGGCAGTGGAACAGGATAACAACGTATGTTTCAATTTTCTGAGTTCACACTATGCCCCACCTGCAGCAACAACTGGGTGTTTCCCTTCCTGGAACTGACTCGTGCTGTTGGTTAAGCAGGAATAAGCCCATTGTGAATTTCAGCCCTGGAGGCTTTAGTGAAAAAAGTATCACTAGGGCTCTGGTCCTGCAATCAGTCCTTTAGCTTGTGTGGAGGGTCAGTGGGATTTGACAGGGGCATCTGTGTCCCCCTGTGATGCTGAGCCTGCAGAATCAGGGGAAAGATCTTTATCGTTATCTAAAAAGATAAAGGAGAATGTTTGTTTTTATATTTAGGTTCTTAGACCTTAGCTGGAGAACTCAGGCCAGAAAACAAACTGTTTCTTTTGTTTCTGAGTGATGAAGTTTCACTCTGGTCACGTTCTCAACCTTTTCTACTATGCCATGAGCCCAAGAAGCTTCCCATTTTATTCAAATGAGAGCTGAGATTCTCATGGCATCACAGGATTCCAGGAGCTGGGGATTTAGGAAACGCACCGGGTACTGAAAGACTCGAGTTGAAATCATGAGAGTTTGCGGCAACCCCAGTGTGATTTGATGTGGAAAAGAAACGGCTGCACTTCTGACTATTGAAGGTCCTTCTCTGCCTCCCATCCCTGTACCATGTGTTTAGCCTCACAACACTGCTATGAGGTGGTGAAGTGCTGTGACCACATTTCAAAGAGAGGAACACCCAGTGCAGAGCAGAGAAGTGGCTGCCTGAAGCCACACAGGAAGACTGTTACAGAGCAGGGAATTGAATCTGGGTCTTCCAAGTGGAGAGTTAAACCACCAGACCAGACTTTTTGGCTGCATTAGGAGCCTGGGAAAGGAGGTGTCATGGTGTATGCAAACCCCATCCCCTTCTGGGGCAGGGCAGGGTTGTGATGCTACCACTGTTACAATCTACCCAACTATCCCTAGGCTGAGAGCTGCATGACCCAGTGGCTGGAGGACGGGGGGTGACTGCCGGGATAGGGGGCCCTGAGCCCTCCCTGCTCCCCCGGGTCCTGGCCCAAGGCCCAGTCAGCGGTGAGTGTGGTCACCCCCCAGTCAGCAGGGGTCCTACCACAACACGCTGACCTTCCTCGGGTGGGAGATACCACTCACACCACCTCCCCGAGCCACTTCCTACCGTGTCCCCTGAAGCCGGGGTCCGTATGTCATCGGGGTCTCCGAGCTCTTCAGTGAGGGTAGCTCCCTAGGCTTCCGAGTCCACTCCTGGGCAGGATCCTCCGCCACATGTCCTCCCTCCTCAGTGGTCAGCCTCGAATGAGCTGGGCTGCTCCCTTTTATACTGAGGCAGCACTTGGCACATACCCAGCATGGTCTGAGGGGTGCGACTTCCACCATCCATAGTGTTGGGCTAACTCTTTCTTGCCTAGCGTGGGGTATGCACACCCCATCACAGGAGGATAAAGACAAAGATACACGCAGGGAAAATACATCAGTAAAGTTTGTCTAATAAACCTCTGACTGACCCTCCCACAATCACTGGGCCAGCCCTGTGCAGAGTCGGGTGATCACAGTGGACAGGAATCGAAAACATGGTGAGATTGAAAATAGATTATTTTCCTCAGGCCTGATCTACAATGCCCAGGCTGCCTTTGAATGCAGTCACGTTCTGTGTTCAGGGCCCAGCTGACCACAGCCCTTCCCCTCTCCTGGTCTGTTTGTGTTCCCTAGAGAAACTTCTCCACCTGTGACCGCTGCTTCTAATCAGACCCCTTGGGAGGAAGAGATGAGAAACAGAGAAACAAACATCTCTCCCTCACCCACAATCTCTGCCAGTCCCTGCTCCTGATCTGGTGGGGAAATACAGTAAAAAAGAGTCTGTTTGGATTCTAAGCTGGTGAAGTTGCTTCCTCCCCAGCAGCTCCCACAGCTGGTTGGCTCAGGTTTAATAAGCCAAATCGCACCTATGTGGACAGTGGCTGAAAGTCCATATGTGGTTGCTCAGGGGCCAGGTTGGAATGTGCCGGGATCTCGGCCTGGTCCCTAGTGGGGCAGGTCTCCTGTCACACATAAATGTAACCAGTAACTAGTTAGCCGGGCTAGTTCAGTGGGTTGAGCATCAGACTTTTAATCTGAGAGTCCAGGGTTCAAGTCCCTGGTCAGGCAATGAGCTATTCCCCAAGATCTCTTTGGAGTCCTCCTTGATGTTACTTGGAGGAGCGATAGCTCAGTGGTTTGAGCATTGGCCTGCTAAACCCAGGGGTGTGAGTTCAACCCTTGAGGGGGCCATCTGGGGCAAAACAAATAGTTGGGGATTGGTCCTGCTTTGAGCAGGGGGTTGGACTAGATGTCCTAATGTCCCTTCCAACCCTGATATTCCATGAACCTCTGTGCTGATTGGCCCCCTTGTTGTCAGTCTCAGGGGAGAAACCAAGGGCTCAATGGAGTGGGGAGCTCCGCTCTTCCCCCAGGAAGGGGTGTATAATTTTTGGTGATGCCCAGAACAGGTCCAGTTCCCCCTCCACCACCCCCCAATTGCCTAAGGCTCTGGGAGGGGGTGCTGGATGCGGGCTCTGGACTGGGGCAGGGGATTGGGGTGCAGGAGCGGGTTTGGGGTGCTGGCTACTGGGTGTGGGCTCTGGCAGGGAGTTTGGGTGCTTGGTTTGGGCTGGGACACAGAGTTGGGGTGTGGGAGGGGGCATGGGGCTGGGCCATGGATGAGGAGTTTGGGGTGCAGCAGGCAGGCTGCCCCAGGGCTGGGGGCCAGAGAGGACTCCCCACAGCCCTCTCCCCACCAGCAGCAGTGAGCTCTGGGGGAGCGGTCCCCCTCCTCTCCCCTCCTGGCACGACACTCACCCAAGCCCCCCCAGATTGCTGCTCAGGAGGTCCAGCCAGGATAAGCCCCCCCCCTCCCCCGGAGTCGACTTGGAGTCACCTGCTGGGGGGGTGGGGCTGCCATGCGCCTCCTCCCTCCGCAGGTGTAGCAGCCACCTCAGCCTGGCCCTGGTGCTGCTCCCTTGTAGCCAGCAGCAGCAGCGGCCGGCCAGGGAGTGCAGCATGGAGCTGCAGGGGGCAACCGCCCGCTGCCCAGGGCAGGCAGTGATGCTCGGGGGAGGCGCACAGGGATGGCAGGCGGGGCCGGGGGAGAGACCTGGCCCCGAACGATGGTGAAGCCGCCCTGCCCCCAGCCCTGAATTTGCTGGAGCCCAGGCACCCCTGCCCCCAGGTCAGGCTGGGGCCTTTTGGCTGAAGGCAGCATATGTGAGGGCAGCTGGCATTGGGTCTCCTGCCTTGCCCAGGTATGGGGTAAACAGAGAACTGTGGGCCCCAAGGGGCTCAGGCCACTTCTCCATTGCGGGGGGGGGAGTGCATCTGGGAGCCTGGAAGAAGCCACCTGAGAAGAGGAAAATCAAGTGTGGTGGGGAAGCCGTGAAGATAGCTGGAGAAGCTGCTGGGGGTGTAGCTAGTTCCCTGGAAATGATGTGGCAGGAATTGAACAACCTGGCTCACGGAGACAGTGTTGCGACTGAGGTGAGTAAAGCAGATCCACAGCTGTGACTGCCCCAGCCCGGCTGTTCCCTGGCTGCTGTTGGCTGAAAGATTTTATTTAAGGGGAAGGAAGTCACTGCTGCTCTGTTGCTGCTAGGGTGACCAGAGGGCAAGTGTGAAAAATCGGGACAGGGGATGGGGTGTAATAGCTACCTATAGAAGAAAAAGCCCCCAAAATGGGATTGTCCCTATAAAATCGGGACATCTGGTCACCCTAGTTGCTGCTGAATATATTTCTTCAGATTTGTAGTGATCCATCAAACACATTCACCCTGCTGCTGGCTCAGGTACCTGGGTCTTTCTCTCCGTATTTCAAAGCAGAGCAGAGTTATAATAGTAATAAAAAAATCATAAATGGCAGGATATAATGCACCTCTACCCTGATATAACACGACCCGATATAACATGAATTCGGATATAACGCGGTAAAGCAGCGCTCTGGGGGGCGGGGCTGCGTGCTCCGGTGGATCAGCACATCAGCGTGTTTGGCTCTGACACGCTGCTCTGAGCGGCGTGTTAAGGGTGGGAGGCGGGCGGGAGGCGGGTGGGCAAACGGGGTGAGGAGGTGAACGGCAAGCAGGAAGGGGGTGAGGAGGCAGGTGGGCGGGAAGACAGAGAGCAGGAGAGCGGCAGTCGGGCGGACGCGGGGCGGCGCGCCGGGCAGACGATGAGGAGACTAGCGGGGAGGCGAGTGGCGGGCGGGTAGATGGGGTGAGGAGGCGAGCGGTGGCCAGGCGAGCCGGGCAGACGGTGAGGAGACTAGCGGGGAGGCGAGTGGCGGGCGGGTAGATGGGGTGAGGAGGCGAGCGGTGGCCAGGCGCGCTGGGCAGACGGTGAGGAGACTAGCGGGGAGGCTGATTTGTCCCGGGCCCCGCACCCCTCTAGGGACGGCTCCGACACGCTGCTCTGAGGGGCGTGTTAAGGGTGCCTGGCCGGCGCCAAGGGGTTGGATAAGGGGCAGAGGGTCTCGGGGGGCAGTCAGGGGACAAGGAGCCTTCCCTACCCCATATAACGCGGTTTTCACCTATAACACCTAGATTTTTTGGCTCCCGAGGACCGCGTTATATGGGGGTAGAGGTGTATATAACTCCTCTGACTGTAGGATGCAGAGTGCCCAGCTGGTTAGAGAAGGACATTCAGCCCTGGTCTTCCCTACAAAATTACTTTGGTATAACTACATCAATCAGGGGTGTGGATTATTCAATGAAGTCATATTGACTAAAGCACCGGCATAGACAGCGCTATGTCGGCAGGAGAGCTTCTCCCGTTGGCATAGCTTCCTTCTCGTGGAAATTGAGTTATTAAGCCGACGGGTTAGAGCGTCTTCCCCAGAAGTGCCACAGCCGTGCAGTGTAATTTTGTAAATTTGTAGCGTAGAGCTGCCCTGGGATAGTCAGTTGGGGATGGCCCCTTTGCACCTTTCTGAGGGTATGTCTACACTACGAAATTAGGTCGAATTTATAGAAGTCGGTTTTATAGAAATCGTTTTTATACAGTCGATTGTGTGTGTCCCCACACAAAATGCTCTAAGTGCATTAAGTCGGCGGACTTCGTCCACAGTACCGAGGCTAGCGTCGACTTCTGGAGCGTTGCACTGTGGGTAGCTATCCCACAGTTCCCGCAGTCTCCGCCGCCCATTGGAATTCTGGGTTGAGATCCCAATGCCTGATGGGGCAAAAACAGTGTCGCGGGTGATTCTGGGTACATGTCGTCAGGCCCCCACTCCCTCCCTCCCTCCCT
>QXTE01000470.1:201599-253320 GCA_003942145.1 Platysternon megacephalum
CAGCAGTCTGGTTCCACTTTGGTTTAGGTGGAGCCCATATCTCCTGTATAGGCTCCCCCAATCCCAAACGTTTCCCCAATTCCTAATGAATCTAAAACCCTCCTCTCTACACCATCGTCTCATCCACGCATTGAGACTCTGAAGCTCTGCCTGCTTACCTGGTCCTGCGTGTGGAACTGGGAGCATTTCTGAGAATGCCACCATAGAGGTCCTGGATTTCAGTCTCTTCCCTAGCAGCCTAATTTGGCCTCCAGGACATCTCTCCTACTGTTCCCAATGTCATTGGTACCTACATGTACCATGACCACTGGCTCCTCCCCAGCACTACACATAAGCCTATCCAGATGCCTTCGCACCAGGCAGGCAAGTCACCATACGGTTCTCCCGGTCATCACAAACCCAGCTATCTACATTTCTAATGATCGAATCTCCTATTACTAACGCCTGCCTTTTCCTAGTGACTGGAGTTCCCTCCCCCAGAGAGGTAACCTCAGTGCGAGAGGATACTCTAACACCATCTGGAAGGAAGGTCCCAACAATGGGAAGGTTTCCCTCTGCTCCCGTTGACTGCTCTGCTTCCCTGGGCCTTTCATCCTCCTCAACAGCGCAGGGGCTGTCTGCCTGGAGGTGGGAAAATTCTACAGTGTCCCGGAAAGCCTCATCAACATACCTCTCTGCCTCTCTTAGCCCCTCCAGTTCCGCCACCCTGGCCTCCAAAGCCCGTACTCGGTCTCTGAGGGCCAGGAGCTCCTTGCACCGAATGCACACATACGCCACCCGCCCACAGGGCAGGTAATCATACATGCTGCACTCGGCGCAATAAACTGGATAGCCCCCACTCTGCTGCTGGGCTTCTGCCTGCATTGTCTCCTAGTTAATGGAAGGGTTTTGTTTAAATCAAGAAGTTTTGAATGTAGTTTAGTTTATAGTTTTAAAGAACAGCAAGGGGCCCTTGCCCCCTTCCCACTCCCCTTCCAAACTCCCTTGCGAAACTCCCTGTTAGCAGCCCCTGGTCGCTTGCACACTGCTTTTATAAAGGCCTGGCCTGCTTGATAGACCCGCCCACTGACTAAGGCTCAGACAATTAACAGAGGGTATGTCTACACTACGAAATTAGGTCGAATTTATAGAAGTCGGTTTTATAGAAATCGTTTGTATACAGTCGATTGTGTGTGTCCCCACACAAAATGCTCTAAGTGCATTAAGTCGGCGGACTTCGTCCACAGTACCGAGGCTAGCGTCGACTTCTGGAGCGTTGCACTGTGGGTAGCTATCCCACAGTTCCCGCAGTCTCCGCCGCCCATTGGAATTCTGGGTTGAGATCCCAATGCCTGATGGGGCAAAAACAGTGTCGCGGGTGATTCTGGGTACATGTCGTCAGGCCCCCACTCCCTCCCTCCCTCCCTCCCTCCCTCCGTGAAAGCAACAGCAGACAATCGTTTCGCGCCTTTTTTCTGCCCAGACGCCATAGCACTGGGATCATGGAGCCCGCTCAGATCACCGCGGCAATTATGAGCACTATGACAACCACGCGCATTATCCTGGAGTATATGCATAGCCGGAACCTGTCAAAGCAAAACCAGGAGGAGGAGGAGGAGGAGGCAACAGCAGCGCAGAGGCAACAGCAGCGCGGTGACGAGAGTGATGAGGAAATAGACATAGACTTCTCACAAAGTACGGGCCACAGCAATGTGAAAATCATGGTGGTAATGGGGCAGGTTCATGCCGTGGAACGCCGATTCTGGGCCCGGGAAACAAGCACAGACTGGTGGGACCGCATAGTGCTGCAGGTGTGGGACGATTCCCAGTGGCTGCGAAACTTTCGCATGCGTAAGGGCACTTTCATGGAACTTTGTGACTTGCTTTCCCCTGCCCTGAAGCGCCAGAATACCAAGATGAGAGCAGCCCTGACAGTTGAGAAGCGAGTGGCCATAGCCCTGTGGAAGCTTGCAACGCCAGACAGCTACCGGTCAGTCGGACATCAATTTGGAGTGGGCAAATCTACTGTGGGGGCTGCTGTGATTCAAGTAGCCAGGGCAATCAAAGAGCTGCTGATATCAAGGGTAGTGACTCTGGGAAATGTGCAGGTCATAGTGGATGGCTTTGCTGCAATGGGATTCCCTAACTGTGGTGGGGCGATAGATGGAACCCATATCCCTATCTTGGCACCGGAGCACCAAGCCAGCGAGTACATAAACCGAAAGGGGTACTTTTCAATGCTGCTGCAAGCACTGGTGGATCACAAGGGACGTTTTACCAACATCAACGTGGGATGGCCAGGAAAGGTACATGACGCTCGCGTCTTCAGGAACTCTGGTCTGTTTCAAAAGCTGCAGGAAGGGACTTTCTTCCCAGACCAGAAAATAACCGTTGGGGATGTTGAAATGCCTATAGTTATCCTTGGGGACCCAGCCTACCCCTTAATGCCATGGCTCATGAAGCCATACACAGGCAGCCTGGACAGTAGTCAGGACCTGTTCAACTACAGGCTGAGCAAGTGCAGAATGGTGGTAGAATGTGCATTTGGACGTTTAAAAGCGCGCTGGCGCAGTTTACTGACTCGGTTAGACCTCAGCGAAAACAATATTCCCATTGTTATTACTGCTTGTTGTGCGCTCCACAATATCTGTGAGAGTAAGGGGGAGACGTTTATGGCGGGGTGGGAGGCTGAGGCAAATCGCCTGGCCGCTAATTACGCGCAGCCAGACACCAGGGCGATTAGAAGAGTACAGCAGGGTGCGGTGCGCATCAGAGAAGCTTTGAAAACCAGTTTCATGACTGGCCAGGCTACGGTGTGAAAGTTCTGTTTGTTTCTCCTTGATGAACCTCCCCCCCGCCCCCGCCCGGTTCACTCTACTTCACTGTAAGCTAGACACCCTCCCCTCCCCCCTTCGATCACCGCTTGCAGAGGCAATAAAGTCATTGTTACTTCAAATTCATGCATTCTTTATTAATTCACACAAATAGGAGGATAACTGCCAAGGTAGCCCAGGAGGGATGGGGGAGGAGGGAAGCGCTGGGTGGGGTGGGGGAGGAGGGAAGGACAAGGACACCGTGCACTATAAAACTTTAAAACTTTAAAAATTAGAAACTTCAAAACTTATTGAAGGCCAGCCTTCTGCTGCTTGAGCAATCCTCTGGGGTGGAGTGGCTGGGTGGCCGGAGGCCCCCCCACCGCGTTCTTGGGCGTCTGGGTGAGGACGCCATGGAACTTGGGGAGGAGGGCTGTTGGTTACACAGGGGCTGTAGTGGCGGTCTGTGCTCCTGCTGCCTTTCTTGCAGCTCAACCATACGCTGGAGCATCTCACTTTGATGCTCCAGCAGTCGGAGCATGGACTCCTGCCTTCTGTTCTCAATCTGACGCCACCTCTCAGATTCAGCCCGCGATTCAGCACGCAACCTCTCCGATTCAGCACGCGATTCAGCCCGCCACCTCTCCTCGCGTTCAAACTGTGCTTTTCTGCAGTCAGACATTGTCTGCCTCCAAGCATTCTGCTGAACCCTGTCAGCGTGGGAGGCCGTCTGGAGCTCCGAGAACATTTCATCCCGAGTTCTCTTCTTCCTCCTTCTAATCTTCACTAGCCTCTGCGAAGGAGAAACATTTGCAGCTGGTGGGGGAAAAGGGAGATAGGTAGTTAAAAAGACACATTTTAGAGAACAATAGGATCACTCTTTCCCGTTAAACCTTGCTGTTCACATTACATAGCACAAATGCTTTCGTTACAAGGTCGTATTTTGCCTCTATTTATATTGAGGGTCTGCCGATTTGGTGTGAGAGATCACTCACGCAGGGCCAGGCAACAGAATTCGGCTTGCAGGCAGCCATGGTAAGCCACAGTCTTTTGGCTTCTTTAACCTTAATAACATGTGGGAATGGTTTCAAACAGCAGCACCCTCATTTTCCATACCAAGCAGCCGTTGGGTTGGCCATTTAAAATGGTATGGCAATTTAAAAGGAGGGAGGGATGCGGTTGCCGGGTTAACGTGCAGCACAAACCCAACTAACCCCCCCCCCCCCCCCCACACACACCCAATTCCCTGGGATGATCACTTCACCCCTCCCCCCACCGCGTGGCTAACAGTGGGGAACATTTCTGTTCAGCCGAGCAGGAACGGGCACTCTGAATGTCCCCTTAATAAAAGCACCCTATTTCAACCAGGTGACCATGAATGATATCACTCTCCTGAGGATAACACAGAGAGATAAGGAATGGATGTTGTCTGAATGCCAGCAAACACCGGGACCATACGCTGCCATGCTTTGCTATGCAATGATTCCAGACTACGTGCTACTGGCCTGGCGTGGTAAAGTGTCCTACCATGGCGGACGGAATAAGGCAGCCCTCCCCAGAAACCTTTTGCAAAGGCTTTGGGAGTACATCCAGGAGAGCTTTCTGGAGATGTCCCTGGAGGATTTCCGCTCCATCCCCATACACGTTAACAGACTTTTCCAGTAGCTGTCCTGGCCGTGAATGCCAGGGCAAATTAATCATTAAACACGCTTGCTTTTAAACCATGTGTAATATTTACAAAGGTACACTCACCAGAGGTCCCTTCTCCGGGGTCTGCGAGCACGCTTTGGGATTCGGTGGGTTCGGGGTTTACTGGCTCCAGGTCCAGGGTGATAAACAGATCCTGGCTGTTGGGGAAAACGGTTTCTCTGCCTCCTTGCTGTGAGCCATCTCCCGTCTGTTCATCATCATCGTCTTCCTCGTCCCCAGAACCCGCTTCTGTGTTGCGTGAGTCTCCATTGACGGAGTCATAGCACAGGGTTGGGATAGTGGTGGCTGCACCCCCTAGCATGGCATGCAGCTCGGCGTAGAAGCGGCATGTCTGCGGCTGTGCCCCGGACCTTCCGTTTGCCTCTCTGGTTTTCTGGTAGGCTTGCCTTAGCTCCTTAATTTTCACGCGGCACTGCTGTGCATCCCTGTTATGGCCTCTGTCCTTCATGCCCTTTGAGACTTTTTCAAATGTTTTTGCATTTCTTTTACTGCTACGGAGTTCCGCTAGCACGGATTCGTCTCCCCATATGGCGATCAGATCCCGTACCTCCCGTTCGGTCCATGCTGGAGCTCTTCTGCGATCCTGGGACTCCATCATGGTTACCTGTGCTGATGAGCTCTGCGTGGTCACCTGTGCTCTCCACGCTGGGCAAACAGGAAATGAAATTCAAACGTTCGCGGGGCTTTTCCTGTCTACCTGGCCAGTGCATCCGAGTTCAGATTGATGTCCAGAGCGGTCACAATGGTGCACTGTGGGATAGTTCCCGGAGGCCAATACCATCGAATTGCGGCCACACTAACCCTAATTCGAAATGGCAAAACCGATTTCAGCGCTAATCCCGTCGTCGGAGGTGGTGTAAAGAAATCGATTTAAAGAGCCCTTTAAGTCGAATAAAAGGGCTTAATTGTGTGGACGAGTCCAGGCTTAAATCGAGGTAACGCTACTAAATTCGACCTAAAGTCGTAGTGTAGACCAGCCCAGAGGCTTCTAGCTTTCAAACCTTCCTTTGAAGCTCACAGCTTCCAACTGCCAGCCACAGCACACGGTCTTTCAATCAAACAAACAGACGGACGGACAAACACAAGCTCAGCACACAGCGAGTAACACACAAACACACACTACAGACAGTCACTTACCCCAAGGGTGCTGTATTTGCTCCTCCTTCACCTGGAGAACTCCCTTGCGAAACTTCCTGTTAGCAGCCCCTGGTTGCAAAGCCAGATGTTTGTAGTAGGTTGATATGAAAAGGGGGCTCTAAGAACTGTTCCTATCAGGGACATGGGGAGAGTCTGGGATGTGCAACTTTCTCATTTGTGAAAACCTGCTCTGCCACTTTCCCTCGAGGCCCCGCCCCCCACTCCTCTTTCCCTCTCCCACTGTCGCTTGCTGCTCTGTCCACCTCCCTCCCCCTGCCAGCTGAGCGGGGCTATAAGGGTGGGGGAGGTGACTGGGTCAGGGTGGGGAAGGGAGAGCCACGCTCCAGGGGTGGCTGGGTGATTGGAGCAGGATGGGTGAGATGCCTGTACTCCTCTCCTTCCCCCCTTCCCCCCCCCCCCCAACCATCCCTGAGTGCTGCTCCAGCAGCAGCTGCTGCTCTTCTCGCCCTCTGGAGGTGGAAGCCAGTTACTGTGAGTAACTGGACTTCTAGTGTCCTGTCAGCAGTGCTGACTGGACACTGCCAGGTTTCCCTTTTGACTGGACTTCCCAGTTGAAAACTGGACATTTGGCAACCCTAGTCCCTGATCTGTCCTTTTCCTGTTTGCCTCTTAATTACAGGGAAAGATAGAAGCCGAGAGGCAGAAGATTGTGTCTGAATTTGAGCAACTGTGGCAGTTCCTGGAGGAACAAGAGCGACTCCTGCTGGCCCAGCTGGAAGAGTTGGACAAGGAAATTGTGAAGATACAGGAGAAAATGTCACCAACTCTCTGAGGAGATTTCCCGTCTCAGTGACTTGATCAGTGAGATAGAAGAGAAGTGTCAGCAGCCAACAAGCAAATTCCTGCAGGTGAGACAGTTAGAGACACCCAGATCCCTGCCCAGGGAAGGGAGAGATTCTGAGTGATTAGCTTTGGAGTTTAAGTTCTTGGAGAGGTCCCATTCCACAATGGAGACTGTCAGGGTGTCCTTTAGCAAAGCGAGGGAAAACAAAATTTGACATTTCTAATATTTCCAATGTGGAAACAGTTTTGCTGTTTTAAAGGAAGACGTCTCAGGCCTTTTGATACATCCTATGTAAGCCCCTTCGTTTTCAGTTTAAACTGATTTTTACTAAAAAATTCCCAGGTTTTACAAAAAGTAGTATTCATTTTTTTTTTCTGATTTTCAACTTACTTTTGTATCATTCAAATATATAAAAAATAACTTGTTTTATTAGGAAAATACAATACATTGCATGAGAGAGATGGGTTATGATAATACATTAATTTGTGTGTGTATATGGAAAGCTGCTTTTTTGAAGTAAGGCTACATAGTAGTCTAGAAGATACACACAATAAACAAATAGGCACGCACGGAAGTGCTGAAGTGCGTGTGCATCTGCATGTACTGATGAATCTCACACCCACCACGTACTGTTAGCGGACAATGGGCTAAAGATTTGACACACACACATTTTCATTTTCTTCCCATCTTGATCAGAATACGTTTCAGAACCTAAGGAAGTATTCGAAAGGTTTAAAGAAACAAAAAACAGGAGAAAAGGATGAAGTTGAGTGTATGCGCCGCAAATGGTGCGGCCCAATTATTAAATGTAAATATTTATAGACCAATAGTTCTAAGTCTACAACAGTCAACTGTTTATTCAAATGAAAAGTTTTATTTGGAGACAGATTGTTTTCTGAAACTCAGAGGTGTCATTGTGTTTTGAGTTCTGTTTTAGTTCTGCAGCGAACATTGCTGAACGGAATTCAAAGCGTTAATCCACTGAAGATTTTTCCCCCCCGTCTTTCCATCCACCAAAATAAACCCAGATATTTACCTAGAAAAATTAATAGTTTTTTGCACAGATTTTCACCTGTTTTTATTATTGTGGGAATAAACCCTGCTAAATTCCTGGGGAAAATTAACTAAAATAAAAACAGAAAACGAAGGGCCCTAATGATCTGGAAGCAATAAAAGGCGCAACTCCAGTTTCTAGGAAGTGGGAGATTAGGAGAGCGAAGTTCCTTGCAGGGCCTATTAAGAAATGGGAATGAATCCAGCTTCCAGAATTGCTGACCAGAATTGCATACATGGAGCTTTTAGCTTGAGAAAGGCAAACGCTCTGGACACAGCAGTTGCATGTGGAAGTCAAAGATTTGTGTGTCTGAGTCTGTTTGGGCTAGTGCCATTGGCACAGGCAAAACAGAATTTAGAAGGAGAAACCCCACAATCATGGTGCGTGCTTAGGGGCCCCATTCCATTGAAGTCTGTGAATGGACTTTTGAAGTTGCTGACTACAAAGAACTGCATCTAGAGCTCGACTAGGGATGGCAAAGTGAGTCCTCTCCAGAGCAGGAGCAATCGCCAGCTTGTGGCTCGTGGGACTGAACTCTTTTTTTTTTTTTTTCCCCCTCCCCTCTCTCTCTCTTCTAGGACATCAAAAGCACCTGGAGCAGGTACGTAGCTCCTTTCCACTCCCCCTTACGCGTCACAATGTTGGAAGGGGATTGGACCCCCAGGGTCAGGTTTTGCAGGGTATTTACACATCTGACATGTAGCTAGGCACTTGGTGGAATTTTCCAAAGCAGCTAAGCGAGTTAGGCACCTCCCATTGCAATCAGTGGCAGTTGGGAGCCTAGCTTGGTTAGGTGCCTTTGAAAATCCCAGGACTGACCTTTAAAAATCAGGCCTTAAGTGACTTGCCCAAGGTCATGCAGGGAGCTTGTGGCAGAACAGGGAGTGGAACCTAGGGGCTTGGCTACACTTGCAGATGTACAGCGCTGTGAGTTAAACCTGCCTTTGTACAGCTGAGTAGGGAACGCGCTGCAGTCTGTCCACACTGACAGCTGACAGCGCACTGTCGTGGCCACTTGTAGCAGCATTGGGAGCGGTGCATTATGGGCAGCTATCCCACAGAGCACCTCTTCCCATTCTGGCGCCATGGCTTGTGGGAAGGGGGCGGGGGGCATTCTGGGACCTGTCCCAACGCCCCGTGATGCATCGCTTCACATCCCAGCAATCCCTGTGTTTCCGTCCACATTTGGCGCCATCTTTCAACGGTTTCTGTGCAGCGCGATCTGTGTGTTCCGTTTCGGTGTGCGGGAAATGGAGCCCGAACTGCTGAGGAGTATGCTGACGAGTCTTGCCTTCACGTCACGTTTAGCAGTTGAGCTATTCCTTAGGATCGAAAGTGACAGTGAGGAGTCCGACGATGATAGCGAGTCACGTAATGCGTACGACACGAAATTGCTTGTGGCATTCACGGACATGCTCAGCACTGTGGAACGCCACTTTTGGGCTCAGGAAACAAGCACTGAGTGGTGGGATCACATCGTCATGCAAGTCTGGGATGATGAGCAGTGGCTGCAGAACTTTCGGATGAGAAAAGCCACTTTCATGGGACTGTGTGAGGAGCTCACCCTCACCCTGCGGCGCAAGGACATGAGATTGAGAGCTGCCCTGCCAGTGGAGAAGTGGGTGGCTATTCCAATCTGGAAGCTGGCAACTCCAGATAGCTACCGATCGGTTGCGAACCAGTTTGGAGTGGGAAAGTCGACCGTTGGAATCGTGCTGCTGCAAGTTTGCAGGGCCATTAATCGCATCCTGCTCAGAAGAACCGTGACTCCGAGTAACGTGCAGGACATTGTGGATGGCTTTGCACAAATGGGTTTCCCTAACTGTGGAGGGGCGATAGATGGGACGCATATTCCTATTCTGGCATCACCCCACCTAGCATCCGAGTACGTTAATCTGAAGGGGTATTTCTCTATGGTTCTCCAGGCGCTTGTGGATCACCGTGGGCATGATTGACATTAACGCAGGCTGGCCCGGAAAGGTGCATGATGCACGCATCTTTCGGAACACTGGCCTGTTCAGGAAGCTGCAGGTCAGGACTCTTTTCCCAGAGCGGAAGATCACAGTAGGGGAAGTCGAAATGCCCATTGTGATCCTTGGAGACCCCGCTTACCCATTAATGCCGTGGCTCATGAAACCCTACACAGGGAGCCTTGACAGTAGCAAGGAACGGTTCAACTACAGGCTGAGCCGGTGCCAAATGACTGTGGAGTGTGCTTTTGGCCGTTTAAAGGGCCGCTGGCGATCTCTGTATGGGAAGCTGAACTTGGCCAAAAACAGCATCCCCGCGGTTATATCCGCGTGCTGTATCCTCCATAATATTTGTGAAGGGAAGGGTGAAAGATTCAGTCAGGCATGGACCTCCGAGGTTCAACACCTGGAGGCTGAATTTGCACAGCCAGAGAGCAGGGCTATTAGAGGGGCCCAGCATGGGGCTGCAAGGATTAGGGATGCCTTGAGGGAGCAATTTGAGGCTGAAAACCAGCAGTAATGTCCGGTGCCCTGTGGTTACAATGTCAGTAGGAATCTGTGTTTGCTAAGCTGATTTGCAGTGCCTGTTTCCTGGGCTAAGGTATCTTTTACTGTATGCAATAATAAAGAATGTTTTGAAAACATAATATCAATTTATTGAAAAGAAAATTCAGTTATTGAAAGAAACACAACTGTTTGGGAATCAGGGCAAGGGGGTGGGGTGGGGAACGGTACAATCACAGATTTGCGTATGTCTTGTCTGGAGTCCTGTGCAATGAGTGCTGCACTTCAGGATGGCTATACTGCATGGTGATGGGGGTTGAGTGCAGAGGGTAAGGGTCGTAGTTCTCAGGGCTGGTTGGTGAAGATACAGGTGTTGGAGGCAGCTGGTGGCGGTAAGAACCCGGATGTTGGGGAAAGTGGGTTGGAGGTGACATAGGGGCACAAGGGAAAGAGTTTTGGGACAAGGGCTGCAGGGGGGGGTGGGCGCGGTAGTGCTCTGCCTGCATGGCGACGAGCGCCTGGATAGAGTCCACTTGGCGCTCCATGATGCTTATCAGCCGATCCGTGCTTTGCTTCCGGTGCGCTGCATTTTCCTTGCGGGTCCTGCTTTCGCTCTCCCTCCACTCCTGCACTTTTTGATTCTCTGTAAGAGATTGATGCATCACTTCATGCAGCATGTCTTCTTTCCGTTTTCGCGGTCTCTTCCGGAGTCTTTGCAGTCTCTGAGCCGGTGATAACACGGATGGCTGAGATCTCAAGGTTGCATCTGTAAAAGCAAAATGCAGCACTTAACAGAGGCAGCATTGTTTATACCAGACAGAGTAATGATTCCCCCGTACTTAAGGAGGGCACACACAGTCTACAGAATAGCATAATTTTCCCATCCCAAAGAGAGCGAACATAACCCACGGGAGCCCCAAAATGGTAAGTAAGGGGGATTGATTGTTTCTGGGCTGTACTGTCCTCTGGGTTTCTGGGTGCCTTGGGGAGAGCGAATAGCTGCAGGGGGCCCCTACACTGAACACTGTCCCAACATTTTCCACAGGAGTCCATCCTGGAAGATATCTCACTGCTGAGGGTGACCTGGGAAGCAAGGGAGGGTCTTCTACTGCAATGCGGCTTCCACCCTGGCCCATATGCAGCTTGCCTGTGTGCAGCAATGGTCCCCCCGCCCCTCGCGGCACAGTGGCGCGGACACGTTAGCCTGACTGGGACAAGGACCACGGTGGCTCTCCCAAGAAACCTGCGCAAGCGCATTGCCCACATTCTGGATGAGACTTTCGAAGAGATTACCGAGGCCGATTACCGCGATGTGATAGACCACATCAATGCGCTATTCCGCATCTAGGCATGCATGCAGCCCTAACCCTCCTCTCCCGAAAAACTTCCTTCCCCNGAGCACCCAAGCGGCCGTTTGCCTCGCGGGCTTTGCGGTAGGCATTCCCCAGCTCCTTCACTTTAATCCTGCACTGCAGTGCGTCCCGGTCATGGCCCCTTTCCATCATGGCCCTTGATATCTGCCCGAAGGTATCGTAATTCCTACGGCTGGAGCGCAGCTGGGACTGGACAGCTTCCTCCCGCCAAACACTGATGAGGTCCAGCAACTCGCCTTTGACTCCATGCTGGGGCTCGCCTGGCGCGTGGAGGCATGGTCACCTGGAAAGATTCGCTGATAGCACTCCACACCTGGCTGGCTGAGCAAACAGGAAGGGGATTTTTAAAATTCCCGGGGAATATAAAGGGTGGGTCTGACGGTTGGTCGCCTGAGGCCAGGGCAGTAGAGTTCGAACTGATGACCAGAGTGGCTAGAACAGGCATTGTGGGATACTGCCGAATATGTCTGGAGGCCAATCAGAGCGCATTGGGCGGCCACACTGGCGCTGCAGCAGCAGCGCAATACTCTTTATTCCTCTCGGGGAGGTGGAGTACAAGCAGCGCTGTATCCGTGGAGATACAGCGCTGTACGTGCCTTGCCAGTGTGGACGGGGAGTGAGGTACAGCGCTGTGGGCGGCTTTATTGCACTGTAACTCGCAAGTGTAGCCAAGACCTAGGTTTCCAGAGTCCTGCAGCAACCCCTTAACCACTGGAGCATCCTTTCCCACGGGGTTAGGCCCCTCTGTCTGAGGGGGCAGCTTGTGAACCCCTTGCTCTCGTTAACTCCCATTTGAGGATCTAGGCATTTAAATACTCCAGTGAGGAGGGCAATTGACTCACCAGTGGGAGTTAGAGGCTCACAACGAGCCCACGAGAGAGCAGCTTCTGGTAGCTCATTCTCCCAAAAGACAGAAAAGATTTAGAGAATGTTTGTTTGTTTGTTTTTCCCTCTAGGTGTGAGAAGGTGAAGTTCGAGAAACCAGTGAACGTGCCACAGGATCTGAGAGAGAGAGACTGTGTCTCTTCCCAAAGAAATGTTTGTCTACAGGAGGCTCTGAAGAAATTCAAAGGTAATTTAACAGTTGGTTCATGCTACGGTGCTGGTACATTGAGATGTGCCTCTGACTGTGGAAGGAGATGGACTCTGGCCTATTAGTTCTCAAATTGTCACAGCTGCAGCTGGTGGAACTCACCTGGGATGTGGGAGGCCCCCCCCAGTTGAAATCCCCAGTCCCCCCAGAGGGGGACGAACAGATTCCAACAGGGGTCTGATGTGGGTCTTCCTCTGTCTCCCCTGTTGAATCTAATCCACTGCGTATAAATAATTGAGATGGGGGACAGGCTTCTGGGTCTCCCACCTCCCAGATGGATGGTCTAGCCACCTGGCTACAGAGACATTCTCATGAGTTCTCTCTCTCTGTGGCCCAATGAATATTGATTATCCCCGGTGGAACATCTCCCACAGGAGAGCATGAGGGCACCCATGCAAAGGGAGGCACCTACGGTGCTACCCAGCCTCAGTCGCCGAACACCCTGAAAGGGCCGGGGCCTAGCACAACCCCACACTGTGGCATTTCCCACTGGCTGGCGTAAGCAGGGAGTCACCTAGCATGCTGGCTTTTGTGAATCCCATTCCAAGGCACATCTCTCTCCCCGTTCATGGTACAGGGAGCCTGACTCAGGCTTTGTGAATCACAGTGACTGTCCAGGTGCCTAAACATCGGAGGTTGAGATGCAGAGCATCATCTCGCCTAAGTTTTTTTCTTAGTGAATCCATCCAGCCCTAAGTTTTCCTGGGGCTATTTTCCTACCAGAAAGGGAGAAATCACCTCTTCTGATCTTTTCTTTCTCCAGAGACCCTGCCCTATCAACTGAGCTTTCTGATCTCAAAGGCAGAGAAAGAGGGTAAGTTTCCATGAGGATATTTTCCTACGACAATTATTAATTAAAATCTCAGGATTAATTTTTTTAAAGAAGCTTCTGAATTGAAACGAGAGAGATGTTCACCAATACAGAGTCATGGACTCCAAGGCCAGAAGAGATCATATATCATAACCACATAAGAATGGCCATACCGGATCAGAACAAAGGTCCATCTAGCCCAGTATCCTGCCTTCCGACCGTGGTCAATGCCAGGTGCTTCAGAGGGAATGAACAGAACAGATAATCAAGTGATCCATTCCTATTATCCAGGATGGGCAGGGATGGTGCTAGCCTCTGTTTGCCAGAAGCTGGGAATGAGTGACAGGGATGGATCACTTGATGATTCCCTGTTCTGGTCATTCCCTCTGGGGCACCTGCCATTGGCCACTGTTGGAAGACAGGATACTGAGCTAGATGGACCTTTGGTCTGACCCAGTCTGGCTGTTCTTATATTCTTATTCCCTGTTGCCCATTCCCAGCTTCTGACACCATCCCTGTCCATCCTAGCTAACAACCATCGATGGACCTATCCTCCGTGAATTTATCTATCTGTTAAAGAAGCATTGTCTATCCCTGGGGGTCAGACATGCTCCCTGTGGTACAAGAGGGTTTCATTCAAGCACCATGCTCGCAACTGTGTCATGTTTCCCCCTCCTTTTCCCATGAGCACTGCTGGAGGCTGGGGAAGGGATTCTCGTCTGCTCCCATAGCTACCTATCTATGTCCTTGTACGGTCGCCCAGCAACAGCATCTGAATGCCCAGCATCTTTTATGCCCATTTGACAAAAAGGGAAGCTGGAGCGTGGAAAGAGTAAGGGACGTGCCTGAGGTGACACAGCAAGTCAGTAGCAGGGCGAGGAATAGAGCCCAGGAGTCCTGGCTTCTAACCTCTAGACCAGGTTCCTTCCCCCAAATCACTGTCGTGCGTTGGGTGGACTTTACACATCCAACTGGTGCAGACGTTTAGTGCCACCGAGAAGTCTAATTCCCATTGTGCCAGAGAGCCTGGTGTCTCTCCAGCAGTGCAGCCCACTCCATTCTCCAGCCCCGGAGCACCCACGGAGTCAGTGCCTGTGCTGGGTGGAAATCACCACTGAACGCAGGCGAGGTGTTTTTATTTCTCGACAGGAAGGGCATCAGGGTTAGCAGCTGTGTAAGAGCCTGGGTTAGCTCTGAAGTGTGGACAGACCTCAACACTCTCCTCCTGTCTCGCTTTCTCCTCTTGCAGTGCAGGCCACTCCAGATCCAGACCTGGTAAATCCTTGTTCCCTCCTGTCCAGAGAAGAGAGCGTGATCTACAAAGATACGGAATTTTTGGAGCACAGGTTTCACCCTGCTGCCTGTCTGCTGGGCTATAAGGGCTTCACCTCAGGGAGATGTTACTGGGAAGTGGAGGTGGGGAACAAACGTCTTTGGGTTTTGGGCATTGCCAAAGAGTCTGATACAAAAGGGAACGAGAAGCCGTACACTGGAGGAGGGGATCTGGGCTTTGCAGAGTACAGGGAATGAGTACTGGGCCCTCACTTCCCCTAAGACTGCTCTGGGCCTACCTCGTAGCCCCAGTAACATTGGGGTTTACCTGGATTACGAAGGGGAGAAAGTTACATTTTATGATGTTACATCTTCGGGCAGAGAGCCGATCTTTACTTTCACATCCTCTTTCACTGGGAAGATCATCCCCTTCTTTGGGAGCCGGCGTGTCGAATATCGGAATCTAGGCAGGAGTGATCCCTGGAATGCATACCATTAAGACCTGCGACAGAGGAATCACTCAATATGAGATCTAACGTAGAGCAAAGAGATGGGAAATGTATAAATTACAGCTGTCACACATTGCCATTCTAATCACAGACTTGCCAGCCCCAAGCATTCAAAAACTGTGTGTCAGGCCCCCAAAATCAGGAGAGTGACTTAAAAAATCTTTTTTTAATATGGAGCTATTTTTCTCTGCCTTCTGGTTTCTGGATGTACTTTGCTTCCTGTTTTCAAGCTTTTCTGTGCAAACGTGAAGGCTAGAAACTTATCTGTAATATAACCTGAGCTTCCCTTGCAATCTATCCCCTCCAACAGCTGGGACTTAAAAAAACACCAAGTGCTGCGAGACTTGCAATAAAATGGTGAGGGAGAACAAGACTGACTTGCTCAGCATTATACTGGTGAATGGAGTTTCTCAACCGTCTTACAGGCCTGTCTGTGTAACTCTGGGGTCCTCCAGACACACACGAACTGGCCAACCAGGAGCCACTCCCAGGGTCACAGCAGAGCCTGCCTGTCCTAAGGCAGGTCTAGGGCAGCGGGGCAGCTGCACTGCTGTAGCACTTAAGGGAAGATGCTGCTACGCCGATGGGAGAGCTTCTCCCATCAGTGTAGTTAATCCTTCTCTGTAAGAGGCGGTAGCTATGGCAAAGGGAGAAGCTCTCCCGTCAACATACCGCTGTCTACACCGGGAGTTCAGTCAGTACGACTGTGTCACTCGGGGGTGTGGATTTTTCACACCCCTGAGTGACATAGTTATACCAAAGTAAGTTTACAGTGTAGACCTGGCCTAAGTTCTAACTCAATTAGGGTCATCCATCAAAGTCAGCTGCTCTTTACTTATGAATGTAACAAGCATAGTGATGTTCCACACCCCCACCCCCCAATTCCCTAGCTCAATGCTCCTATTTTCCTCTGTTTAGTTATGTGGATGCTGTAGATTCAGCTGAGTAAATTCACAAAATAAAGTTTATTTCTATCTTCTGGTCTTTGACTTTGTCAGAAGGGTATTAGATCTCCAGGAAATAATCTATAGAAATTTAAGCCCCGATCAAATTAAACTCTGTGGCCTAATCTACGATGGAACGAGACTAAGAAAGAAATAACGCCGCCTTCATTCTGGGGTTTACATACACTCGCCCTGAGCTTTAACACTGTAGAACACTTTTCCCAATCACAAAGGTACTTTCTTAATTTGTGTCCAAATTTAAAATAGAAATATCACACTCCTAGCAAATGGCGACAGGAATGCCCCCATCTGTCATAATGCGCTGCCCCTGGCCCAGAGCATGAGGAAAGGTAGAGAGGACAGACAACAACTGGGCTAGGTGAGCCCCTATCATCACAACTTGCTACACCTGGTCCAGGAGATGGGGAAAGGTGGAGGATGGGGAAAAGGGCACAGGTAGCAAATTGTGCAGGCAGCAGTTTGTAATGTGACACTGACCAGGAGTGGGGTGGTAGGTAGCCCTCGTGACAAGGGGGATGGTGGATTTGAAGGGGGGTTGCCTAGGATGCACTGGTGGGTTAAGTCAGCCCTACAAATAACCAGAGGAACCTAGGATTACCCAGGAAGTGTGTGGCAGATCCAGGTCTACCCAGGCTAGCACCCTACTCACCAGACCCGCCCTTTCACTCTACACGGATACTTGGAACAAGTAGCTGTACACGGGGATTCAAAGATGGAACAGATTTAAATCCCCTAGCATGAGGGCACGAGCCAGTGACTAATTGAGGGGGTCGGAGGTGTGAGGAGTACAGATTTATTAAGGGGGGACTGGTCGGCTTTGGCTTGGCCCAGTTGGTATCCATCACCCCAGGCCCCCCAACGCTGATGGAAATAAATGATCGACGCATAGGTCATCTTTCCCTGGAAAGCCAGCAGGTTCCAGGTCTGGTGCCCGTCCCTGGAGGACTCTGGGACAGTTCTAGAGACCAGCCTTCGGTGGGGCTTGGAGTCTCCTCCGGCCCCCTGACGTCTGGGGAACAAACAGCCCAACTGCCCACGTTTCCATGGTACATATTTAACCAGCTCAATAACCGAAACACAGAAAAATGAAAGAACGTTAATAACCTGGCTGAGTACAGTAACTGGTGATTTAAACCTCCCAAATAAATTAACAGCGCCTTCTAAGTGCTACATAACACTCCAGGAAGGCGGCGGATCTGTGTAGTCAGCAGTACCACTGTAATAGGGCATCCTTAACCTTAAATACTAAGTGATCTATTTTGGTTCCAGTCGAAGAGCTGATAGAGGTAGGGTCAGATCGCACCCTGATTGAAGTGAATATTGCCATCCGAGCCGTCCGTTCCATGAAGGCAGCCTGCCCAAATGATGGCTGATTAGGTAATCTCCCACATCACACAGTAAGTTCCAATAAGGCTGGTTGTCGTACGAGCGCTCTGTGCAAACGTAGGTGAAAACAACAGGGTTTCTCAAGGTTCAATGTACCGATCCTAACCCCTGAAATCCCTGCACGCGTGATAGAGAGGAGGTTTGACGTAGGTACCTGAGCAACTACTCGATAGGCGCTATGCTCGTGAGCTCACATGCACAGGCGCCAACTTTGTCACTTCCAGCGGGATGCTCACCCCTTCCCACCTCCGCCACCCCCTTGCCCCATTCCGCCTCCTCCCCTGAGCACACGCCACCCTCGCTCTGCCCTCTCCCTCCCAGCGCCTCCTGCGCACTGTGGAACAGCTGATCACGGCAGGCGCTGGGGGGGAGGAGCTGATCCAGCCCTGGAGGGAGCACCCCCAGAGTCAGCGCCTAGCTCACATGTATTAAGGTCGATGGACTTGCAGGCTCGCTAGCGGTGACTCACTGGTAGGTGTCAGATCTTCGATGCCCCACGTTGCTCACTCCTACCTCTCAGTGGCCAGCTGGGAGCGGTGAATGAAGCACAGGGCACTTTGTGTGGCACGGCCAGAGGCCAGCAGCCAGTGCAAACCGGCCTAGCAAGTGAAGACCAAAAAGCCAGAACAAAGGTTTCTTCCTTTCCTTTGGTTTTTGCAGATGATGACCCAGCTGGCCCCTCCCACTTGGAACCTCAGGGCTCCTGTGGCCAATCAGAACAGGGCACTCTCCTTCTAAGGTCACTGGCATCACCTAAGGGGGTCTGATTAGGACATATTTATACAAATGAAAGAGCTCCTCATTGCTGTAATTTCAGGTTGCAATACCGTTGGATCCAAAAATACACGCAGTCCGCAGGTCTGTAGGTATTGTGGCAAACCCAGGACAAACAGCTACAAAGGGCGGAGGGGGGGGGGGGGGAGTAATTAGTCCCAGGGGGGTAAAAGGCCTCTCCCCTTCCACTGAGGAGAGATAACCATGGGGAAATAAGGTTCAGCTGGAAAAGGGGTTACCAGGGAACTAATTAGGTTCAGCTGGCTCCAACTGCTGGAGACCTTTTAAACCCTCCCCGGCATGGAAGGGGATGGGGGGGGGAAGAGAGTGAGAGAAGCAGGGAAGCTGCCAGTAGGCTAGGTGCAGCAAGGCTCTGAACCCTTCCAGCAAGGAAGGCTGCACTCTGTCCCCAGAAGGGGAGAAAAATAAGCACAAGGGACTGACAGGGAAGGAATAGCCAGACCTTGTGCTACCTACGAGGGTTTACTTTGCCAAGCCTGTGTCTCCAAGGCTAAAAAGGACTGAGCCTGCTAAGGAGAAGAAGGCACTTTGCCACAGTATCTGAGACATTACAGGTCATGGATCAGCCCCTTGACAATATTGGACCCAGCCTGCAAAAGCCAATCGCCAATTCTGAAACCATTTCTTAAAAATGCAAAGCCAGCAAAAAGTTGGAGGAGCAATACCAAGTGCTCCATGCATCCAGGTCACTTTCCCCCAGGCCTGTGCTGTGAGGCATCAACTGATGGTTTCCCTTCACCTAGAGCAGTGGTTTTCAAACCGTGGGTCGCGACCCAGAACTGAGTCGCAGAATGGAAAGGACTGTGTCGCAATGGCTCTGGTCAGCACCGCCAACCGGACCGTTAAAAGTCCCGTCGGCAATGCTGCCCGGTTAAGTCAGGCTAGTCCCTACCTGTTTCGACACCGTGCTATGCCCCAGAAGCGACCAGCAGCAGGTCTGGCTCCTATGCTGGGGGGGGGGTGCCCTGCCCTGAGCACCGGCTCCACACTCCCATTGCTGGTTCCCGGCCAATGGGAGCTGGAGGGAGCAGTGCCTGCAGGTGAGAGCCTCGTGGCACAGCTTGCGTGCCTTCGCCTTGGAACCGGACCAGCTGCTGGATGCTTCTGGGGTGCAGCACAGTCTCTGCTGCCAGGACAGGAGGGAAGCCTGCCTCTGCACCCCCGCTGTGCCGCTGACAGGGAGCCGCCGGAGATAAGCCTGAGGTGTGCCCCAACCCTGTGCCCCAATCTCCTGCCCCAGCCCTAAGCCCCCCCAACCCAGAGACCCCCTGCACCTCAAACCCTTCATCCCCAGCCCCACTCCAGAGCCTGAACCCCCAGCCCAGAGCCCTGACCCCCCCCCGCACCCCAACCTGCTGCCCCAGCCCACAGCCCCCTCCTAGACCCTGAACCCCTCATTCCCAGCCGCAGCCCTCACCCCAACCCTCTGCCCCAGCCATGAGCCCCTTCCACACCCCAACCCCCTCATCCCCAGCTCTGTTGGGTCGCGGACATCAACAATTTTCTTCAACTGGGTCACCAGAAAAAAAGTTTGAAAACCACTGACCTAGAGTAGTGTGTACAGTACTGGTCAGACCATTTGAAAAAGGATATTGCAGTACTAGAGAGGGTTCAGAGAAGGGCAATGAGAATAATGAGGGCCTGGAAAACCTCTTTTGGTAAGAAAGATTCAAAAGAATGGTACTATTTAGCTTAGAAAGGAGATGACTAAGAGGGGATAGAATAAAAGGATATAAAATAATGAATGGGACAGAGAAGACTGGGATTGTCTTTTCTGCCTGTCTCATAACACAAGAACAAGAGGACAGTCAATGAAATGGAAAGGGATCAAATTCAAAACCAATAAGAAATACTTTTACACAAAACATGTAATTAAACCATGCAACTCATTGCCACATGGAGTTTTTGAGGCCAGTCATTTAGCAAGATTCAAAAAAGGGATTGGATATTGATGATATGAATAACTAGAAACCCCAGAGTTATAATAGTTAAGTTAATGCAAATACATTTTTTGGACGGAATAAATTGGTCAAGGCTTAAAATGATCTCTAACTATTAGGGATTAGTAACACTCTTATATAGTGTTTTCCTGCACTAGATCTCAAAGTGCTTTACAAAGGAGGTACATAAGGGTCTTGGCCTTAAACCTGAATCTGAGCCTGGGTTTATTCTGTGGTGTAGGAAGAAAGCTGCCAAGCCTGCTCCCAGCAAGCCTCTATTGGCGTCTTTGTGTATGTAATTGCTTCATTTCTTTAAGTAGCATCTTGCTTGTTCGGGGGCTTTTCTGGGGGGTGGGGTTGGCTTCTGGTGTGTTGAAGGTTTTTTTTGTTTGTTTGTTTTTAATTTCCAGCTGGAGAGCGTGATTGGCTCCCGGTTGGGCAATCTGCTTTACAAGGCTGTTTGCTGCGTCTGGCAGGAAACGAAACTTATCCTGTTACACTGGCTGCAGGGAGCCATGGCCGCAGCCGTGAATCCTTTGAAGAGCCTCCGAGATGAAGCTACTTGCTCCATCTGTCTGAGTTTTTTCAAGGATCCAGTGTCTTTAGATTGTGGGCACAATTTCTGCCAAGCCTGCATCACCCAGTGCTGGGAGGGACCAAATACAGACATCTCCTGCCCTCAGTGCAGAGAGACCTTTCCCCAGAGGACCCTGAGGCCGAACAGGCCACTGGGGAACGTTGTAGAAATAGCCAAGCAGCTGAGTGTCCCAGCAGCAGCTGCAGCAGCAGGAGATTTGTGCAACGCGCACCAGGAGCCTTTCAAACTCTTCTGTAACCAGGACCGAATTCTCATCTGTGTGATCTGCAGAGAGTCCCAGGCTCACCGCGCTCACAGGGTGCTCCCTATAGAGGAGGCTGCCCAGGAGCACAAGGTAGGCCACGGCTGGGCAGGGAGCAGGGCCGGGAGCGGAGCCCAGGCCACAGCAGATGTGGCTGCAGTGGCGCTGGAACAGTTTTTGGAGAGGGGGGTGCTGAGCTACACCCCTCTTACCCCTGTCCGCGTCCCCTCACCGCCCCCTAGAGCCAGGGCCGGATTAATTGTTTGTGGGCCCAGCGCCAAACATATTTGTGGGCCCCCCCTGGAAGCAATGGAGCATGGCACGGGGAGGTCAGTCCCCAGAGCGAGGGGCCAGCCAGAGGCAATGGGGCATGGAATGGCAGGGGCAGCCCCGCTCCATCCAATCCCAGGGCACTATTTACAAAGCGGCAGTTGCCAGATGTACAGTGGCCTGCCTGGCCATGTGCTGCCAGTGTGCCCCTTCTCCTCAGGGGTGGGCCTATGCAGCGCCACACAGCCTCCCCCCCGACTCCCTATGGCCAGAAGCCCCCCGAACCCACTATGCCCAGCGCTCCCCCTAGATCCACCCACAAATGCAAAGTGCCCTGCACAACACCACCCCCAACAAATCATGTTCATCTGTGTCTGACAATTTTCTTCTTTACTATAGTTTCAACCAGTTTGCCTGGTACTGAAATTAGGCTTTGTCTGCAATACAGCCTATGTCGCCAAAACTTATGTTGCTCAGGCCTGTGAATGTTTCACCTCCCTGAGTGACATAAGCATTCGTGTGCACAGTGCTATGTCAGCAGGAGAGCTTCTCCCGCCACCCTAAGCTTCTGCCGCTCATGGAGGTGGGTTCATTATGCCGATGGGAGAGCTCTCTCCCGTCGGCATAGAGCGTCTCCACTGCGTGCGCTGCAGCAGCACAGACGTATCGGTACAGCTGCAGCGCTGTACTTATCGACAAGCCCTTAGGCTTACTGGCCTGTAATTGACAGGATTACAATGGGAGATGCTGTGAGAGGGGTGTGTCCTAAGCCCCGCCCCCTCAGAGTTTGGTGTAGGAATGCGCCTGTCTCTGTGATCCACACCTGGGAACCCCTCTCCTGGAGTCAGGCGGCTTAGGCATCTAAGCTGTTTCTTGCACGATGGAGTTCTGCACTTGTGTCACTCCACACAAAATGGCCGGGGAGGAGGCAGCAGACCTTCTTCATAACGGTTAGCCTGGGGGAAGGGCGCTCACCTGGTATGCGGGAGATCCCTGGTTCAAGTTCTCCCTCTGCCCAATGAGGAGAAGGGATTTGAACTGGAATCTCCCACCTCTCAAGAGGCAATTGTGACATTGCCATGGGCACTGTCTGTGGGACAGCCTGAGAGGGACATGCAATGTATATAAATGTATCTGTGAGGACAGACTCCTCAGCCACCTGACCCTCCCAGACATCGTTTTTCTTGCCTCAGGAACAAATTCAAAACCGACTGAACACCCTGAAGAAAGAGAGAGAAGAACTTCTGGAGTGGAAACAGGATGGAGAGAAGCAAAGCCAGGAATATCTGGTAGGTGCCCATTGTGATGGTCCAGCAGTTGCAACAATCAGAGTTGGTATCTCTCTGTGTGGGGAGAGTGTCAACCTGGTCTGTACACAGCACTGCCTGATTTAGCTATGGCTACATCTACATGGCACATCTCTGGGGGCGACCTGCAGGGTATGTGTAACTACACAGCACAGGCTGTGTCCACGCTGTGGTGGGTGAACGAAAAGGCTCCAGCAGCGGGAGGCAGCAGAGCTGCCGGAGCCTTTCTCCACTTCTGGAACCTTTACCTGCGGCGGGGAAAGGCTCTGGTGGCGGGGAGGCAGCAGGACACTACACTGCTAAAAATAGTGTAGATGGGGGAGGCACTGCTTGGGGGCGTATAGAGCCATGTATGTAGGTGTAGCAGATCGCCGACTCACTGTCGCAGTGCCTCCTGCTGGTCATCTGGGAATTAGCTCTTTCCAGCACTCAGAGCGCTTCCTGCTGGCCAGAGTCTCTCCTGCCTCAGGTCCCTGTGTCCCTCCTGGACCCTGGTGCCCCTTACCTTGGGGTGCTGCCCCACAACAGTGCCCCCACATTCTGGGTTTCCTTTCCCAGGGGAACCCACTCCCCCTATGCCCACCTTGCCTCAGTGGCCACTGCCAGTCGTCATCTAGCCCCCGCTCACTGGGGCAGACTGCAGTCTGTAATGGCCACTCATCATCGGCAAGGGGGTTGGACCATCTGCCTCTGCCTATCCCCAGGCTGCACCTCTGCAGCCCCAGTACCTCCATAGGCCTTAACAAAGCCTCAGCCTGGGGAGTTGCCAGGCTGGAGCTCCCCATCTCCTCTTGCCCTTCCCCAGCCCTGCTCTGCTTCTGGTACCCTGAGCTCCCAAGCAGCTACATCCCTCCCACTCCAAGGCTGGAGTGAGACTGACCCAGCTCCTCCATTAGCCCTTATATCAGGGCCAGCTGTGGCCTGATTGGGTGTGGCCACCTCCCCAATCAGCCTTTTCCCCCAGGAATGGGGTAGCTGCCCCACTACAGTAGGTTTTATACCCAGAGGGTTCAGACATATCACAACTCTACTTGCTTAAGCCATGCCTCACTATTTACACTGCTATTTATGCCCATGTTAGCAGGGGCATATAGTGTACGTCCTCTGCACACCACCATAACATTTGTGTAGTACAGATGTACCTCAAATCACTTTGTAATGTAATGTCTTTATACTGGTGTAAACCCCTGACATGCAAACATTGTAAACCTAATTTAATTTGACCCTAGTGTGGTGTGTCGGGTTCACCTTGTCCAGTTAAACTGAAATCAAATGTACTAACTAGGAGCAAGGTCGAGCTTAGATCAGGTTTAGCTATGATGTATTGGGGACCGAGAGACTTTGTCAGTTGGACCGTATGAAATGGAACCATAAACTCACTGAACGTCAAATCTCACAAAATGAGGGTCAATCCATCATCATCATCGTATCCACTCATTATACTCCACACCTGAACATAGCTTTATATCAGGGGTAGGCAACCTATGGCACGCGTGCCGAAGGCGGCACACAAGCTGATTTTCAGTGGCACTCACACTGCCTGGGTCCTGGCCACTGGTCCGGGGGGCTCTGCATTTTAATTTAATTTTAAATGAAGCTTCTTAAACATTTTAAAAATCTTATTTACTTGACATACAACAATAGTTTAGTTATATATTATAGACTTATAGAAAGAGACCTAAAAAGGTTAAAATGTATTACTGGCACGCCAAACCTTAAATTAGAGTGAATAAATGAAGACTCGGCACACCACTCCTGAAAGGTTGCCGACCCCTGCTTTATATGAACAACATACCCTCATATCTCAATGTCTGTACTTTGACCCATTAACCTTTTACCCCCAATCGGGGATATTGCAGATTATGTATTCCTTACGCCACCCGATCTTAAACTGAACTTCGCACCCCTTGATAATCTGTATGTTATTCCCTGATATCCAGAAACTTCTACTCCAGGGGTTCTCAAACTGGGGGTCGGGACCCCTCAGGGGGTCACAAGGTTATTACATGGGGGGTCGCGAGCGGTCAGCCTCCACCCCAAACCCCGCTTTGCCTCCAGCAGTTATAATGGTGTTAAATATATAAAAAAGTGCCCCCCCAAACAGCCTGGCCCCCACCCCCTATCCGCCCCCTCCCACTTCCCACCCCCTGACTGTCCCCCTCAGAACCTCCAACCCATCCAAAACCCCCCCCCCCCTTGCTCCTTGTCCCCTGACCTCCCCAGGACCCCTTGCCCCTAACCACCCCCCCGGGACTCCCACACCTAACCAACCCTCCCCCCGTTCCCCGTCCCCTGACCGCTCCACCCCATCCAACCGCCCCCTGTCCCCTGACTGCCCCCTGGGACCCGCTGCCCCTTATCCAACCACCTCGCTCCCTTACCACGCCGCTCAGAGCAGCAGGAGCTCGCAGCTGCGCGGCCCGGACGGAGCCAGCCACGCCACCCAGACCACTGGTGTCATGGGGGGAGGGATAGCTCAGTGGTTTGAGCATTGGCCTGCTAAACCCAGGGTTGTGAGTTCAATCCTTGAGGGGGCCACTTAGGGATCTGGGGCAAAATTGGTCCTGCTAGTGAAGGCAGGGGGCTGGACTTGATGACCCTTGGGGGTCCCTTCCAGCTCTGTGAGATAGGTATATCTCCATATTATCATTATCATTTATCATGGCAACCTGAGGCAGGGGCTAGCCTCCCTGGCCGGGAGCTCAAGGGCAGGGCAGGACGGTTCCGTGGGCCGGATGTGGCCTGCAGGCCATAGTTTGCCCACCTCTGATCTATAACCACCAGACACGACTGCTTTCCTCTGGCACAATGTAATGTACGAAATGCCAGATGAAACATGTAAGAGCTGGAGAAAAAGCATTTTGCACAGTATATGTTGTACCTGGCGTTTTGTGGATAACCAGCAGAACTTTCCTTCAGTCACTTTCAAAGAAACTTAGACTCCTAAGCACCAAAAGTAACTTTGAAAATGGGAATTGGACGCTTTGGAACATGTTATTCATTCAGGCCAGCTGAGAGACTATCAGAAAATCTTCTCTCTAGAAACTATCAGGCATTTTCTCCTGAAATCTCAAACGTATGTTTGTAGAAGGTTGATATAAAAAGAGGGCTCTAAGAACTGTTCCCAGACTCTCCCCAACTGGACGCTGAGTGCTAGAACCTGCCCCGTCCCATGCTCCGCCTCTTTCCCTCGAGGCCTCGCCCCCCAATCCTCTTTCCCCCTCTCACTGCCGCTTGCTGCTCTCTCCACCTCCCTCCCCCTGCCAGCTGAGCAGGGCTCTAGGGGTGTGGTGGAGGTGACTGGGGCAGGGCGGGGGAGGGAGAGCTATGCTCCGGGGCTAGAGGAGTGATTGGAGCAGGACAGGGGATCTGCCCGTACTTCTCTCCCCCCAGAGCCATCCCTGAGTGCTCCTCCAGGTTCCCAGCAGCAACTGCTGCTCTTCCCAGCCCCTGGTGTTGGAAGCCAGTTACTGTGAGTAACCAGACTTCTAGTGTCCAGTCAGCAGTGCTCTGCCAAGTTCCCTTTTCAAAAATTGGACACCTGGCAACCCTAGTCCCTGATCTGTCCTTTCCCTGTTTGTCTCTTCATTACAGGGAAAGATCGAAGCTGAGAGGCAGAAGATTGTGTCTGAATTTGAGCAACTGCGGCAGTTCCTGGAGGAACAAGAGCGACTCCTGCTGGCCCAACTGGAAGAGTTGGACAAGGAAATTGTGAAGATACAGGATGAAAATGTCACCAAACTGTCTGAGGAGATTTCCTGTCTCAGTGACTTGATCAGTGAGATAGAAGAGAAGTGTCAGCAGCCAACAAATGAATTCCTGCAGGTGAGACAGTTAGAGACACCCAGATCCCTGCCCAGGGAAGGGAGAGATTCTGATTGATTAACTTTGGGGTTTATTAAATTCTTGGAGAGGTCCCACTCCACAATGGAGACTGTCACCGTGTCCTTTAGCAAAGCGAGGGAAAACAAAATTTGACATTTCTAATATTTCCAGTGTGGAAACCGTTTTGCTGTTTTAAAGACAGACGTCTCAGGCCTTTTTGATACATCATATATAAGCCCCTTTGTTTTCAGTTTAAACCAATTTTACCAAAAAATTCCCAGGTTTTACAAAAAGTATTATTCATTTTTTTTCTGATTTTCAACTTACTTTTGTATCATTCAAATATATAAAAAATAACTTGTTTTATTAGGAAAATACAATACATTGCATGAGATCTCTGTATTACAATAATACATTAGTCTGTGTGTGTATATGCAAAGCTGCCTGCTGGAGTAAGAACGTATTGTTCATCTAGGAGATACACACAATAAACCAACAGGCACGCACACAAGCTCTGAAGTGCGTGTGCATCTGGACTTACTGATGAACCTCGCCCACCACGTACACATTTCAAACTGTTAGCAGACAATGGGTTAAAGATTTGACACACTAAAATGGGAAGAAAATGAAAATCTGTATCAGAATACGTTTCAGAACACAAGGAAGTATTCAAAAGTGTTAAAGAAACAAAAACAGGAGAAAAGGATGAAGTTGAGTGTATGCGCTGCAAATGGTGCGGCCCAATTATTAAATGTGAATATTTATAGGCCAATAGTTCTAAGTCTACACCAGTAAACTGTTGGTTCAAATGAAAAGTTTTATTTGGGGATTAGAGAACTATTGTTTTCTTAAACTCCGGGGGGGCATTGTGTTTTGAGCTCTGTTTTAGTTCTGCAGCAAACCACAGTGATTAATGGAATTCAAAGCATTAATCTACTGAATACTTTTTTCCCATCTTTCCATCCACCAAAATAAACCCCGATATTTACCTAGAAAAATTAATGGTTTTTTTTGCTCATTTCCATCTGTTTTTGTTGTTGTGGTAAGTTTTCCTGGGAATTTATCAGTGTTTAATTAAAATAAAAACAGAAAATGAAGGGCCCTAATGATCTGGAAGCAATAAAAGGCGCAACTCCAGTTTCTAGGAAGTGGGAGATTAGGAGAGCGAAGTTCCTTGCAGGGCCTATTAAGAAATGGGAATGAATCCAGTGTCCAGAATTGCTGACATGGAGCTTTTAGCTTGAGAAAGGCAAACGCTCTGGACACAGCAGTGGTGGCATGTAGAAGTCAGGGATTCATGTGTTTGATCAGTCTGTTTGAGCAAGTGCCGTAGGCACAGGCAAAACAGAATTTAGAAGGAGACAACCTACAATCATGGTGCGTGCTTAGGGGCCCCATTCCATCGAAGTCTGTGAATGGAATTTTAAAGGTGCAACTACAGAGAACTGCATCTAGAGCTTAACTAGGGATGGCAAAGTGAGTCCTCTCCAGAGCAGGAGCAATCGCCAGCTTGTGGCTCATGGGACTGAGCTCTTTTTTTATCTCCCTCTTTCTCTCTTCTAGGACATCAAAAGCACCTGGAGCAGGTACGTAGCTCCTTCCCACTCCCCCTTACGCTTCAAGATGCTGGAAGGGGATTGGACCCCCGGGGTCAGATTTTGCAGAGTATTTAGACACCTGACATGTAGCTAGGCACTTAGCTGCTTTGGAAAATTCCACCAAGCAAGTTAGGCACCTCCCATTGCAATCAGTGGCAGTTGGGAGCCTAGCTTGGTTAGGTGCTTTTGAAAATCCCAGGAGGCACCTTTAAAAATCAGACCTTAAGTGACTTGCCCAAGGTCATGCAGGGAGGCTGTGGCAGGGCAGGGAGTGGAACGTAGGTTTCCAGAGTCCTACAGCAACCCCTTAACCACTGGAGCATCCTTTCCCACGAGATTATGCCCTTCTCTCTGAGGGGCAGCTTGTGGACCCCTTACTCTCTTTAACTCCTATTTGAGGATCTAGGCATTTAAATACTCCAGTGCGGAAGGCAGTTGACTCACCAGTGGGGAGTTAGAGGCTCACAATGAGCCCACAGGAGAGCAGTCTCTGGTAGTTCATTCTCACAAAAGAAAGAAAAGATTTTGAGTGGCTGGTTTTGTTTGGTTTTGTTTTCCCCCTCTAGGTGTGAGAAGGTGACGTTCGAGAAACCAGTGGCTGTGCCAGAGGACCTGAGAGAGAGAGTCGGCGTCTCTTTCCAAAGAAATCTTTGTCTACAGGAGGCTCTGAAGAAATTCAAAGGTAACTTAACAGTTATCAGGGTTCATGCTACGGTGATGGTACATCGAGATGTGCCTCTGACTGTGGAAGGAGATGGACTCTGGCCTATTAGTTCTCAGCTCGTCCCAGCTAGACGTCTTTGTGGGTGGGATGGGGAGGACTCAGGGCTGATGCCAGTTCGCCAGGCCTCCACTTGGATTGTCCCAGACCCAACCCTGGGTGTCAAAATTCGCCACTCAGAATTTCAGAGAGACACAGTCACCAGATGTTTTAGAAAATGTTGAATTTAATCTCCCTGGCTGGGATTTTCCGAGGGACCTAAGGGATTTAGGCACCCATCTCTCTCTGACCATCAATGGGAGTTGGCCACCACATGGCCTCAGCCCTTTTGTAAATCCCAGAGTCTGTACCTCAAGTTCCTCCATCTTTAAGGAGGAGGAAATAATGGCCAACCTACCTTGTTGTGCTAATTAGTGAATGCCGCCCAGTGCTTTGAGATCCTTGGAGGGAGGCGGGAGATGGAGAGGTGCAAGATATATTTTGGACGATGATTTCACTTTAGTTTGGTCTCGCTGGAAAGGTCTCCCCATTCCAATCTGCCTCTCATGCTATGGTCTTTTCCTTTGGGCTGTCTCAGAATTACAGCACGGTTTCATGCAGTGCTGCTGTAGCTGTGTCGGTCCCAGAATATTAGACAAGATGCGGGAGGTAACAGCTTTTATCGGACCAACTCCTGTTGGTGACACAGACAAACTTTTGAGCTACACAGACCCGAAGAAGAGCTCTGAGTAAGCTCCAAAGCTTGTCTCTCTCAATCACGGTTACATTAATTAACGGTAGGAATGTCACCAGTCAAGACAACAGGAAATCACCTCTTCCAATCCTTCCTTTCTCTAGAGACCCGGCCCTCTGAACTGACCTCTGAGCCCAAAGGCAGAGAGAAAGGGTGAGGGCTAGATTCACAAAAGGACTTGGGTCTACCTGCCATTTTAGGCACCTAGATTCCAGAATTAGACCCCACTGGGATTCACAAAGCCCCCCGCTCAGCTGCGACCAAACCTTGCAGGTGCCTAAAATCACTCATCACCTGTGTTTTTGCAGTAAATGTACCTAGGCACCTATGTTTCTGCCTCTGTGCAGGCGCACTGCAGTTCCAGTCTAGCTGTCCAGACACCTAAGCCCAGGAGAGATACACGAACTGGGGAAAGAAAGGTTTTCCTCCTCCTAACTCACCTACAGGGCCCCAATCTGAGATGCATGCTCTGAGCACACTTACTGGCTCAGGTCCTATATGCGAACTTACCCAAAAGAACCAGGCCCTAGGGAAAGAGATGCTCCCTTATAATGTACAGCTCTGTGATTAGGGTACTGACCTGGGATGTGGGAGACCCCCAGTTCAAATCCCCTGTTCCCCAGAGGGGAAGAAGAGATTCTAACAGGGGTTTGATATAGGACTCTCTGTCTCCTCTTTCGAATCTGATCCACTGCGTATAAATAATTGAGCAGAGGGACAGGCTTCTGGGTCTCCCACCTCCCAAGGGCGTGCTCTAACCACCTGGCTACAGAGACGTTCTCATGATTTCTCTCTGCCTCTGGCCCAATGAATTATTGATTATCCCCAGTGGAACCTCTCCCACAGGAGAGCATGTGGGCACCCGGCATCAGAAAATCCTACCACCCAGAGATTAGGGCACTCCTTGAGAGGTGGTAGATCCCTGCTCCCTCTGCGGCACAGGATTGACTTGAACCAGGGGTCTCCCAAAGGCCAGCTGAGTGCTCCAACCACTGGGGTAAAAGTTATGAGCAAGGTGGGTTTCCTCCCCCGAGGCTTCTTGCAAAAAAAAAAGACACAAGAGAGGGCTCGCAGCTGAAAATCCCACGCCGAGGGAGGCACCTATGGTGCTGCCCACACTCAGTCACTGATACTCCCTGAGAGCGCCGGGGCTTAGCACCCCCCCGCACCTGCACCTTGGCATTTCCCACTGGCTGGCATAAGCAGGGAGTCGCCTACCATGCTGGCTTTTATGAATCTCATTCCAAGGCGCATCTCTCTCCCCGTTCATGGTACCGATTGCCTGGGTGCCTGACTCCTGCTTTGTGAATCACAGTGACTTTATAGATTCATAGATTCTAGGACTGGAAGGGACCTCGAGAGGTCATCGAGTCCAGTCCCCTGCCCTCATGGCAGGACCAAATACTGTCTAGACCATCCCTGATAGACATTTATCTAACTTACTTTTAAATATCTCCAGAGACGGAGATTCCACAACCTCCCTAGGCAATTTATTCCAGTGTTTAACCACCCTGACAGTTAGGAACTTTTTCCTAATGTCCAACCTAAACCTCCCTTGCTTCAGTTTAAGCCCATTGCTTCTTGTTCTATCCTTAGAGGCTAAGGTGAACAAGTTTTCTCCCTCCTCCTTATGACACCCTTTTAGATACCTGAAAACTGCTATCATGTCCCCTCTGTCTTCTCTTTTCCAAACTAAACAAACCCAATTCTTTCAGCCTTCCTTCATAGGTCATGTTCTCTAGACCTTTAATCATTCTTGTTGCTCTTCTCTGGACCCTCTCCAATTTCTCCACGTCTTTCTTGAAATGCGGTGCCCAGAACTGGACACAATACTCCAGTTGAGGCCTAACCACCGCAGAGTAGAGCGGAAGAATGACTTCTCGTGTCTTGCTCACAACACACCTGTTAATGCATCCCAGAATCATGTTTGCTTTTTTTGCAACAGCATCACACTGTTGACTCATATTTAGCTTGTGGTCCACTATAACCCCTAGATCCCTTTCTGCCGTACTCCTTCCTAGACAGTCTCTTCCCATTCTGTATGTGTGAAACTGATTGTTCCTTCCTAAGTGAAGCACTTTGCATTTGTCTTTGTTAAACTTCATCCTGTTTACCTCAGACCATTTCTCCAATTTGTCCAGATCATTTTGAATTATGACCCTATTCTCCAAAGCAGTTGCAATCCCTCCCAGTTTGGTATCATCTGCAAACTTAATAAGCGTACTTTCCATGCCAATATCTAAGTCGTTGATGAAGATATTGAACAGAGTCGGTCCCAAAACAGACTCCTGCGAACCCCACTTGTTATACCTTTCCAGCAGGATTGGGAACCATTAATAACTACTCTCTGAGTACGGTTATCCAGCCAGTTATGCACCCACCTTATAGTAGCCCCATCTAAGTTGTATTTGCCTAGTTTATTGATAAGAATATCAAGAGAGACCATATCAAATGCCTTACTAAAGTCTAGGTATACCACATCCACCGCTTCTCCCTTATCCACAAGAGTCGTTACCCTATCAAAGAAAGCGATCAGATTGGTTTGACATGATTTGTTCTTTACAAATCCATGCTGGCTATTCCTTATCACCTTACCACCTTCCAAATGTTTGCAGATGATTTCCTTAATTACTTGCTCCATTATCTTCCCCGGCACAGAAGTTAAACTAACTGGTCTGTAGTTTCCTGGGATGTTTTTATTTCCCTTTTTGTAGATGGGCACTATATTTGCCCTTTTCCAGTCTTCTGGAATCTCTCCTGTCTCCCATGATTTTCCAAAGATAATAGCTAGAGGCTCAGATACCTCCTCTATTAGCTCTTTGAGTATTCTAGGATGCATTTCATCAGGCCCTGGTGACTTGCAGGCATCTAACTTTTCTAAGTGATTTTTAACTTGTTCTTTTTTATTTTATCTTCTAAACCTACCCCCTTCCCATTAGCATTCACTATCTTAGGCATTCCTTCAGACTTCTCGGTGAAGACCAAAACAAAGAAGTCATTAAGCATCTCTGCCATTTCCAAGTTTCCTGTTACTGTTTCTCCCTCCTCACTGAGCAGTGGGTCTACCCTGTCCTTGGTCTTCCTCTTGCTTCTAATGTATTGATAAAAAGTCTTCTTGTTTCCCTTTATTCCTGTAGCTAGTTTGAGCTCATTTTGTGCCTTTGCCTTTCTAATCTTGCCCCTGCATTCCTGTGTTGTTTGCCTATATTCATCCTTTGTAATCTGTCCTAGTTTCTATTTTTTATATGACTCCTTTTTATTTTTTAGATCATGCAAGATCTCGTGGTTAAGCCAAGGTGGTCTTTTGCCATAACCACGAGATCTTTCTAGGTGACTAAACGTTGGGTGTTGTGATGCTAAGCATCACCTTGCCTAAGTTTCTTTGTGAATCAAGTCCCGTTTTCATGAGGCTATTTTCCTACAAGAAAGGGGGAAATCACCTCTCCTCTGATCTTTTCTTTCTCTAGAGACCCTGCCCTATCAACTGAACTTTCTGATCTCAAAGGCAGAGAAAGAGGGTAAGTTTTCATGAGGATATTTTCCTACAACAATTATTAATTAAAATCTCAGGATTAATTTTTTAGAAGAAGCTTCTGAATTCAAACAAGAGAGGTTTCCACCAATACAGAGTCATGGATTCCAAGGTTAGACAGAATCATTATATCATAAGAACAGCCAGACTGGATCAGACCAATGGTCCATCTAGCCCAGTATCCTGCCTTCCAACAGTGGCCAATGCTAGGTGCCCCAGAGGGAATGAACAGAACAGGCAATCATCCAGTGATCCATCCCGTCCCCCATTCCCATTTTGTGATGTGTGAACGTGCACATACTATTTACAATTGGAATGTAGGGTACATTTTTTTAGGTCCAATAATCAGTCTTTAGGGCACACTCAGGTCACATTTCGCTGCTTCTCTCAGTAATTATAAGGACTAGAAATTCCCTCTATTTTTATTTTTTTTATATGAAAGACAAGTTTCACTGCTGGAAAACGTCATTAACACAGAGTGCAGGTTGACCATCAGTGCCTTGTACTCTACCAGAACGTGAAAGGAACCCGTATTTCAACCTCTGAAAACTGGGAAATAAAAAGTTAAGGAAGCGTCTCCCACCAGCTCCTATGCTATACTTCCCTCCTCCCCTAGTGTCAGGAGCATAGACTTGTGCTGGGCTCCATCCATCCCCAGCTGGTGGAAGGTCCCTTGGGGAGAGACCACGCTAAGGCCAGTACTGAACCAGGCAAAGAATCAGGACTGCAGTGGCATTCAAAACAAACAGAATGTTGGGAATCATTAAGAAAGGGATAGATGATAAGACAGAAAATATTATATTGCCTCTCTATAAATCCATGGTACACCTACATCTTGAGTACTGCGTGCAGATGTGGTCTCCCTATCTCAAAAAAGATATATTGGAATTGGAAAAGGTACAGAAAAGGGCAACAAAAACGATTAGAGGTATGGAACAGCTGCCATAGGAGGAGAGATTAATAAGATTGGGACTTTTCAGCTTGGAAAAGAGATGACTAAGGGGAGATATGATAGAGGTCTATAAAATCATGATGGGTGTGGAGAAAGTAAATAAGGAAGTGTTATTTACTTCTTCTCATAACATAATTACTAGGGGTCACCAAACGAAATTAATAGGCAGCAGGTTTAAAACAAACAAAAGGAAGTTTTTCTTCACACAACACACAATCAACCTGTGGCACTCCTTGCCAGAGGATGTTGTGAAGGCCAAGACTATAACAGACTTCAAAAAAGAACTAGATAAATTTATGGAGGATAGGTCCATGAATGGCTGTTAGCCAGGATGGGCAGGGATAGTATCCCTAGCCTCTGTTTGCCAGAAGCTAGGAATGGGCAACAGGGGCTGGATCACTGGATGATTCCCTGTTCTATTCATTCCCTCTGGGGCACCTGGCATTGGCCTAGATGGACCATTGGTCTGACCCACTAGCTACCTAATGTTCTCTTCACTCTGCTCCGTGGAGCTGTCGTGCACCAGAGAAGCCAGGCTACTGTCTCTTCTCAGATGTATTCAGAGGGTGAATGGAATTTAACAGCAGGGAGTAAGGAGCTTAGTTAGATACATGTATAACTAGATTCTCTAGAGAGCCATGGTCTGGCAGGGGAAGACTTTTTACTGGATGAATGGAGAAAGGACCCAAATTGTGACCTCCTCTTCCCATCCACTGACCAGAAGCCGGTCTACTGCCTTCCTCCATAGGGATCCCATATCTGCTTCCCTCTGCAACAAATCCCCAAATCAGTATTGTAAGAATAATCCACCAGGCACATATAAAACCCCAGGCACATGCAGTGATCATCTGCTCTCTGGACTGGGGAAGGAGGAAACACTCTGGGGCCTGGAGCCCCTTTTTGGTGTGTTTAGAGAATCTCCAGGAGTCTTAATCGCCCCTCTGAAATCAACAGGGGTGTCGGGAGGCAGGCTGGACCCCCACTCCTGGTCCTCACCAGACTAGCTACCACATTAAGTGCGACTAGCGTAGACACAATTTAGCACTTTTCAAATGCATTAGCTGGTGTCCCTGTTAACTTCCTCTGCCTGGTGTCTGCTGCCTCCCCTGCTATGTTCTATTGCTGGATGTGGAGCACCCCCAGCAAGGGAGAGGGATCGGGGGAGGAGACAGAGATCCCCTCTGCCACGGAGCCACAGGATTGGTGCTACAGCCCCAGCCTTGGAACAGTTTCTAGGAGGAGCCCCTTCAATGGGCCAGACCCCCAACATCAGCCCACTCTTCCTCCAGGGTAAACCATGCGGCTTCACCAACTCCTTAGGCTGGACCTCTGGGCAGGGCCAGCGCTTCTACTAGGCAACCCTAGGCGGTTGCCTAGGGCGGCAGGATTTAGGGGGCAGCATTTTGCCATCCTTGGCGGAAATTCGGCAGCGGGGGTCCTTCCGCTCCGGGTCTCCAGCAGAAATTCGGCAGCGGGTCCTTCACTCGCTCCGGGACCCGCCGCCGAAGTGCCCCAAAGACGCGGCGCGGAAGGACCCCCGCCGCCGAATGCTCGGAAGAGGAGCGCTGCCTTCTAGGGCGGCAAAAACCCTGGCGCCGCTCCTGCCTCTGGGCCTTCAGCCCTCCTGCCTCACAACATGAGCTGTGTTCAGTGCGTCCAACTGAGACAGACCCCTGAGGGAGACTTCTATGATCTTAGGGAGCAAACCACCTCTGCAAGCACCTGCAGTGACACTCAGCCACCGCTGTCACTGTCAAGCAATTGGGTTTTAGTCCACTGCTCTGCACCACAGCACAGGAAGACCTTGGTTAACACAGAGAAATGAAGGTTACAGCATAGTCCATTCTGGGTAGCCGGTGCCCAACCCTGCTGTGCAAACCCCATTGTTCAAGCTCTGTCTCCCTCTCCATCTGATCTGCTTTCTCAGACTCCCAGGTGTGCCCCCCACCATAGGTGCCGTGGGGCTAGAGCACCCATGGGAAGAAAATAGTGGGTGCTCCGCACCCATCGGCAGCCCCATGGATCAGATCCTCTCTTTCCTCCCCTCCCACCCACCGGCGGCCCCGCCAATCAGCTCCTTCCCCTCCCTCCCAGCACCTCCTATCCACTGCGATCAACTGCTCTGTGGTGGGCGGGGGAGCAGGGGCAGGAAGAGGCGGGGTAGGGTGGGGGACGGGGTGGAGTGAGGGTTGGGCCTGGGGCAGAGCGGGGGTCAAGCACCGCCCAGGAAGTCAGCTCCTCTGCCCTCCACTACTTCCTGCAGCCAACACGTAACTTCCACTTCACCCCTCCCCCACCTCTAGTCCTTTGTTCCCGAGCTGGAGCGATGCAGCTCAGCCACAGAGGCAGGGAAGGCCGTAGCTCTCCGGGGTGCTGGTTGCTATGTTTCCCCCGAGAGCAAACACTCCCTTTTCACCCACTAGGTAACAACACTACATATAGGGAAACTGAGGAACATATAGGTTTCATTAAAAAAATCCCAGTTTGTCACCCTCTCCTAACAATACCTCCTAGATGTCTGGTGGGAACAACAGGGAATTTCCTGCTCAGCTTCAGCCAACAGGCAGCTCCCCAGGACTGACACTCAGGGCCCACCCCAGCCAGCCCGGGGCTACTGGGAGCGTGAGAAATGGTCCTAGCCGCCCCCAGGGCTGAGCTCTGCCTGGAAGGGTCTGTCTGCACTGCAGAGTGAACCCTGGGGATCGGCACCCGGGTTAGCCTGGGCTGGGTGCACGGAGCCATGCTACTGAGCCTGACCTCACTTACTGTGTCCTCACTGGTGCTGCTGAGTCTCTCCGACTTCCGGGAGCACATCCCATGGCTGATGGTGCCACCGTAAGTTGAGCTATTCTGTGTTTCTTTCCCAGTGATTTGTGGGGTACCCGGTCTGTCTTTCACAGGGGAATTGTGGGAAGGCACTGGAGGGCTATTTTCCCTCAGGTCAGGCTGGCAGTGACGTTGGGGGGGAGGGTTTTCACCTTCCTCTGCAGCATGTGGATGCGGGTGACGTACCAGGATTGTTTGGGGGTATCTCACTGAATCATTTCCCTGCATTGTGGGGCCTCGGGCACTGGTACCTCGGTGCCTCCTCTTCTCTGCCAGTGGCACATAAATAGTCCAGTCTGCTGTAGGCTGTCATGCTTTGGGCTAATGTTGGTTGTTGGGGTAGGTGGGTGCTGGGTGGGGTTGGTGGCCTGTGCTATACGGGGGTCAGATTAGATGACCTGGTGGTACCTTCTGGCCTCAGACCCTCTGACTCTCAGCACTGGAGTGGTTTAGCCTGCACAGAGGTGCCGACTTCCCCAGTTCCCAGTGGGGTGCTTGACCCTCGCTCTGCCCCAGGCCCTGCCCCAAGCCCCCCCCCCCGCCTCTTCCTGCCCCCACAGCTTCCCCTACCCCTCAGAACCTCCTACCCACCTCTGAACAATGGATCCGTGGCAGGAGGAAGGCGCTGGGAAGGAGGGGGAGGAGCTGATCGGCAGGGCCTGTTGTCGGGTGGGCGGTGCTGTGGGGAGAGGGGGAGGAGCCAATCGACAGGACCTGCCGGTGGGTGCAGAGACTCAGTGCCTATGCTGGGTGGAAAGCACCCCTGAACTCAGATGAGGTATTTATGTATCTGGACAGGAAGGGCATTAGAGTTAGCAGCTGACTAAGCGCCTGGGTTAACTCTGTAGTGAGGACAGACTTTAACACGCTCCTTCTGTGTCTCTCTCTCCCCTCTTGCAGTGCAGGCCACGCCGGATCCAGACCTGGCCATTCCCTGTCCCATCCTGTCCACAGATGAGAGTGTGTTACAGTACCAAGACACGGGATATTTAGTGCCACAGAACAGGTTTCACCCTGCTGCCTGTGTGCTGGGCTATAAAGGCTTCACCTCAGGGAGATGTTACTGGCAAGTGGAGGTGGGGAACAAAAATGAGTGGATTTTGGGCATTGCCAAAGAGTCTGTGATACATGAGGGAGCGATAAGCTGTACACCGGAGGAGGGGATCTGGGCTTTGCAGAGTACAGGGAATGAGTACTGGGCCCTCACCTCCCCTAAGACTGCTCTGGACCTACATCATAGCCCCAGTAACATTGGGGTTTACCTGGATTATGAAGGGGAGAAAGTTACATTTTATGACATTACATCTTCTGGCAGAGAGCCAATCTTTACTTTCACATCCTCTTTCACTGGGAAGATCATCCCCTTCTTTGGGAGCCGGCGTGTCGAATTTAAGAGTAGGGTCGAATTTAATAGCTTCAGCTTTGGTCACAGGCAGGCATACCGTTAAGACCAGTGACAGAGGAGCAGGAATTATTCAATATGGGATATCTAAAGTAGAGCAAAGACATAGGTAATATATAAATTACAGCTATCACACTTTGCCATTCTCATCACAGTCTTGCCAGCCTCAAGCATTCAAAAACTGTTGTGTGTCAGGCCCCTCATAATTATGGGATTGGCTTAACCATCTTTTAATATATTATGTTATTTTTCTTTGCCTTCTGGTTTCCCAGCTTTCAGCGTGTTCTTGTTTCCGGTTTTTAATCTTTGCTACACAAACATGAAGGCTGGAAATGTATCTGTAATATAATCTGAGCTCCCTCAAATCTATCTACTCCAGCAGCTGGGACTTAAAGAAAAACACCGAATGCTGCGAGACTCACAATAAAACGGTGAGGGAGAACAAGACTGACTCGCTTGGCATTATGCTGGTGAAAGGAGTTTCTCGGCCCTCTTCCATGCCTGTCTCTGTAACTCTGGGATCCTCCAGCCACACACAAACTGGCCAACCAACAGAGACCAGGAGCCACTCCCAGGGTCACAGCAGAGCCTGCCTGTCTTAGGGCAGGTCTACACTTAAAATGCTGCAGCGGCGCTGCTGCGCCCCTGTAATCCTTAAATGAAGACGCTTCTACGCCGACAGGAGAGCTTCTCCCATCAGTGTAGTTAATCCACCTCTGTGAGAAGCTCTAGTGCTTAATTACTCTCACCGCTAGAAATGTACACCTTAATGCCAGGTCTCTGTCTAATACAACAGACCCACACCTCAATCACTGAACCCCTCGGCCTTTTGAAATGAACCTACCAGCTCTAGACACACAGGCCAGTAGTTCAGGTTTAGTGCCTGGCCCAGCTGCACAACACTGAAACAAGGGTGCAGTTGATTCAGGCTTGGAGCATGGCATAGACACCCATCCCTGGGACTGGCTTGACAGCTGAGACCAGGCAGGTTCAGTGCATGGAACAAGCACAGCCCTGAGACTGGGGGCAGGAGAGGTAGCTGAGAAGAGGTCGGCTCCGTCCATGTCCCAGGCACACAGCACTGCGAGGGGGCTGGGAGAGCTGACAGACGGCCGACTTGGGGCATGGCAGACACCCAGCGCTGAGAACATGGAGAGTTGGGGCATGACACGGACAGAGCACTGACTGGGGATGGGGGAGCTGCAAATAGTCATGCCTAGTGCACGGCAGAGACAGACGGTGCCGGGACTGGGGTGGGAGCAGGCACTCTCTGCGCATGGCGCAGACACACAGCGCTGACAACAGAGAATGAGGTCAGACTGGGGTGTCTGATGAGAATGGGCAGGCTCAGTGCATGACACAGACTCTACCTCAGTTTCCCCATCTGTAAGCTAGCTGGGCTCTTCCAGGGCAGGGCAACCTCGTTTGACTCGCTTGAAGGTCAAGAAATAAGTTTGTTTTGTACGGGGCTCTGGCGGGGGTTCCACGCTCACAATCGCCCCCTCTTCAGAAGTGAGGGGCGGGTGCTGTGGGGTACATCAGAAAGGAGGACACTGCAGAGTTGTGTTGGCGCGACGAATTTTGGATGATCTTCATGTGGCCTTGATTCAGAGGAGCGAGGAAGGGAAATTACATCATGTTGCAACATTGTATCCCACTGCAGAGCCCTCCTTGTAACCAGCCGCATCCCCAGAGGAGCTCCAGTCACTGCTCTTTTCCCACCATGGTTACATTGCCTGTTCTGGGCCCAGGCGGCTGCTTCTCCCAGGTCCCCTCAGTCTGTCCCAAGATGCCCCCTCCTGCAGGTGGGATAGACAAGGGGGCTGGGAGACGCTGTGTAACCCCTTACCCTGTACAATGCAGGGGTCCCAGTACCAGCTCCCCTCACACACACTGTCCTGGGCCTGGGATGCCAGGGGTCTGGGGATGTGAGAGGGGTTGCAGGGGGAATGGGGTGCAGGGATGTGGGAGGGGTGGAAGTGCCAGGGGAATGGGGGGCTAGATAGGAAGGGGCTGCAAAGGCATTGGCTGTGGGAGGGAATGGCTGCAGGGGAACCAGGTGCAGGGGATCTAGGAGGGCTGTGTGTGCAGGTGGTGGGGGGATGTTCTGGGCAGAGTACTGGCACGAGGGAGGGGTGTGGGGTAGGTCAGGCAATCTTGGCTGCAAGTATAGGGGAAGGGAGCAGTGTGCAGGGAAAAGGCAGAGGTGGATTAAGGTCTCCTGGGGCCCTGGGCCAGAGCAAGTGGGGGGGGCCCTCCCCACCCCTTCTGCCTGTGATCCCACTGCTGTTCTGCCTCTTCGGACCCACCCCATTCCACCCCTTCCTGCCCCCATTTTGTCCATGGTTCCTCCCCATTCTCCCCCTCTCCCCCCCACAAATTAACACCTTGCATCGGAGTGGTTTTTCCAAGCGTGCTCCAGTTGGGGATTCACATGGCGATTACTTAATCTTATGCTGGATTTTTGGATTGAGTGGGACCATAGTGAAACTAAGAGCATCAGCTGGAGCCAGCCACGGCCCAAACTTCTTGTACACAGCTCTGCTAAAGCAACTTTGTCCTGACCTGCAAGGCCCCGCCCGGCCATCCCCGTATTGGGCCTCAGAGCTCTGCCAATGCAACTTGCTACTGCTGCACTCACTTCTCCTCCAGTCTTGGTGTATCCCGGCCCATCAGCCGACCTGCAGACACCACACAGTTCTGTAAAACTAGGGTGACCAGACGTCCCGATATTTAGGCGTTTGTCCCGCGTCCCGACCGATGTTAGGTCAGGACGCAATTTGTCCCGATATTTCGTGGCACTCCCCCCCCCTTTTTTTTTGCTCCGCCGGTGACCCCCCCCCCCCCCATGTGTCCCAATATTTTCTTCCTCTCATCTGGTCACCCTATGTAAAACCCAGAGCACCTCCAGTTTTGCCTGCAAGAACCAAGATAATTACCATAAGGGGGATGAAGGAAGCTTAATACCAATGTGTGTTGGAATGAAGAATTAGGAATGAACCCAGCTGGCTAGATCCTCAGCTGGTGTAAATCAATGTAGCTCCACTGAAGTCAGTGGAGTGCCGCTGAGTTACATCAGCCAGAGATTTGGCCCTTTGCTTCTAAGGCATAAGTAGGGAGGGGCGATTCTTCTCTGGGGTTTGAATTTGCAGGAAAGGTATCAGCTGAGTGAGACAAACCCAGTTTCCTCTTCTTTGTGCCTTGCCTAAGGCATTAGCATTTTACACTTCTTTTGTCCTCCTTACTCAGCCATTTTCCCGCATTTGTTTTTTTAACAATACTTAAAATTTGTATTAGGTGCTCAGCTCCAGTCTAGCTACCCCCATTCGAATTGCTGACACACACATCACTAGGAACATGCTCTGGCAGAGCAGATTCACTGGCATTAGAACAGCCTCCAAGTTGCATATTCTTTCGAGATGAAAGCGAGTTGAATGAACAGAACAGACAATTTTCTTAAATAAAGCCACAGCAGCCTCCATGGTTACGCTGCACAGAACGAGTGGTGAGATTGATTCTTTCCTGTGCTCTGTAGACACGATTGTGACCTTGCACTCCATAATGTTTTATGGAAATATGCTTGAGTGTAAATATGATGTAACTGGAATATGCTTTATGCAAAAGGTCTCTTGTAAGCTATCATTACAAAGCTTATAATCTACTGAGTGTGTTCATCCTATTTGTATGCCATGTATCATTCTTGTATCTGAAACTAGGAATATGAAATATAACTCTGAGGTCCTATTGTAATTATGCAAAGTGTGGGCAATTAATGGTGGTTTAGAATCTTGATGGTTCCCCTTGACTAGGATAATTGGTTGTAAATGGTTTATTTACCTGCAAGCCTTCCTGAGGATCTGCGGGTCAGCCCTGGAAGAATGGAGGCTGGGGTCTCACAGGACATGTGAACATGTCACCTGATACTGGAATCCATCTTAAACCTGGTGCTTTTCCATTTAGAAGGAGGGGTGGGGACCCAGAGAAACAAAAGATTCCCACCTTGTGCCAAAGCTATAAAAAGCGGGTGGAACAGAACAAAAGGGGCTGCCAGTCATGAGAAAACCCCTAATTTCCACCTAAGATGGCTGTTGGAACTAACAAGGACTGTACCAGGGGAAAGGATTGGGCTCAGACTGGAAGGAGTCTAGTCTGTGAAATAGTATCAGAGGGGTAGCTGTGTTAGTCTGGATCTGTAAAAAGCGACAGAGAGTCCTGTGGCACCTTATAGACTAACAGACGTATTGGAGCATAAGCTTTCGTGGGTGAATACTCACTTCGTCAGATGCATGTAGTGGAAATTTCCAGAGGCAGGTATAAATATGCAGGCAAGAATCAGTCTGGAGATAACAAGGTTAGTTCAATCAGGGAGGATGAGGCCCTCTTCTAGCAGTTGAGGTGTGAACACCAAGGGAGGAGAAACTGTTTTTGTAGTTGGCTAGCCATTCACAGTCTCTGTTTAATCCTGAGCTGATGGTGTCAAATTTGCAAATGAACTGAAGCTCAGCAGTTTCTCTTTGAAGTCTGGTCCTGAAGTTTTTTTGCTGCAGGATGGCTACCTTTACATCTGCTATTGTGTGTCCAGGGAGATTGAAGTGTTCTCCTACAGGTTTTTGTATATTGCCATTCCTAATATCTGACTTGTGTCCATTTATCCTTTTACGTTGGGACTGTCCAGTTTGGCCGATGTACATAGCAGAGGGGCATTGCTGGCACATGATGGTGTATATTACATTGGTGGACGTGCAAGTGAATGAACCGGTGATGTTGTGGCTGATCTGGTTAGGTCCTGTGATGGTGTCGCTGGTGTAGATATGTGGGCAGAGTTAGCATCGAGGTTTGTTGCATGGATTGGTTCCTGAGTTAGAGTTACTATGGTGCGGTGTGTGGTTGCTGGTGAGAATATGCTTAAGGTTGGCGGGTTGTCTGTGGGCGAGGACTGGCCTGCCTCCCAAGGCCTGTGAAAGCGAGGGATCGTTGTCCAGGATGGGTTGTAGATCACTGATGATGCGTTGGAGAGGTTTTAGCTGAGGACTGTAGGTGATGGCCAGTGGAGTTCTGTTGGTTTCTTTCTTGGGCTTGTCTTGCAGCAGGAGGCTTCTGGGTACACTTCTGGCTCTGTTGATTTGAAGTGTACCCAGAAGCCGGGTTCTCACAACACGAGGTTTGAGGCCTCGGCGCGCGGCCACCACAGCTCCGGCTGGCGGCAGCTCTGAGAAGTTTCCTAAAAGTCTTAATTAACTTCAGCTGCAGCCGGAGCCCTGCGGCAGGGGAAGGGGCTGGGAACTCACCGGCTGCCTGCAGAGTCCCAGCTTCCTCCGGCGCACGAGCCCCACCACCCCGCGGAGGCTGCGGTGCGGTGCGCCCATCCCGGAGCAACAGCTGGGTGGTGCCGGGAGGGGCCACGGCTTCCCCCACCCCGGGCTGTGCTGGTCACGTGGGCTGCTAATGAGAGAGGGGAGGAGCCGCGTTACCAAGGGGCGGGGCGCTGAGTGGCGGAGCGGTTCCAGGGGGCGCTGAGCGGTTCCAGGGGGCGGGGTGTTGAGCGGCGCTGAGTGGCTGTTGCAGGGGGCGGAGCGTGCCCACGATATCACGGAGACATTGGACAGCCCAGAACCCAGAGAACAAGCGGCGTGGGGCTGGGAGCGAGGCTCGTTTCTCTCCGCATCCGATCCCCGGATCCAGGCCCGGCCCCGCACGTGCCGCCCGCCCGGAGCCCGCGGGATGCTCAGGTAAGAGGCGCTGCCGGGACGCGGCCGCCCGGAGAAGCTGAAGGACGGAGCGGGAGAAGGGGAAGAGGGGTAGGGGAGTTTCCCCTACGTTATGCTTGGGACGGACTTCGAGCGTCACCCGCGTGTGTCCCTAGTGGCAAATCAGGGACATGCTGCACATGCGCAGTTAGGGACCGGGGTGTGCGCACTCTATGCAAATGAGCTGCCCGACCCCCCACCGCCATGCATGTGTGTTCTGTTGGGAAACACCCCGGCGCTGGCCGGGCTGCTGCCCCCTTACATAGGCGCTGACTTCCCCCCTTCCTGTGGGTGCTCAACCTCCCCTCCCCTGCCCCCATCCCCTCCCCCACTCCACCCCTTCTATGAGGCCCCGCCCCTTTCCACCCCTGCCCCGTCCCCTTTCCAACTCCTTCCCCAAATCCCCGTCCCAGCCCTGCCTCCTGCCCTGAGCGTGCCATGTTCCCGCTGCCAAACCCCCCACCCCAGCTTGTTACGCCGTGACCGGCCTGGAAGTACTGGAAGGCAGGCGGAGGGACACGGGGCACTCAGGGGAGGAGGAGGTGGGGCGGGGAGGTGAGGGGAGTTTGGCTGCCAGTAGGTGCAGAGCCCCAGAGCACCCATGGAGTTGGCACCTATGCCCCCTTATTGTTCTCTGCTCGCACCTGTTCCTGGGGGGGGCTCTGCTTCTCCCCCCCCCCCCCCCAGCTGGGTGCCTATCACGGGCGGGTGGGGCCCGTAGCAGATCAGGTCTCTGAAGCCCTGGGGGGCAGAGGGGCCAATGGGGGTTTAATCATCATGGAACTGCCTGTGGCAGGGGGTGGGCTGCTGGGCAGGGAACGAGAAACCACAAATCACCCCCCATTGTGTCCTGCAGCCTTAGAGCCCATAAAACACAAATTAAATGACCATTTTCACCAGAGGAGGTTTGGCGGAACAAAAAGTCCAGGTTGAGAGACAGCAGCTGGGCAAACTCTGCCTAATTCCTCTCAAAGGCAAGTAAAGCAGCAAAACAAATATTTGATCTATTATATAGAAGGAGAGTTGCACTTCAGCTCAACCCTAGTAAATAGGCAGTGGGATGCCGAGGGAAGCCACTCCACGTAGAAGTTACAATGATCTCTTCAAGTGAGGCTGTTTGCCTACTTTGTGAAACACGATAAAAAAAAAATATCTAGAGTTCAGCGTAGATCATTGGACACTTCTAGATGTCTGAATTGCAACCCTAAGTCAGGGTTAGGGGCAGTGTTTTCTGGAAATTGCTGCTATTGCCGTGGTTTTTTCCAAAATCATCTTTCATTTCCGGAATCGCCGATCAGAGGCGATGGGGGGGGGGAGGGGGGGGTGGCGGTGGTTTCATGGGCACCCGCCCTCCTCACACTCCCCTCCCCCCCCGATTTCTGCCAGGAGACACCTGACTCCTCCCCAGGGCGCCGGACAGAGGCTGGGGGCTGGCTAATGTTGAGACTTGCCACTGACTTCTCCCCTCCTCACACAGGCTTGGCCTTGGCCACACCACTGTGGAGCTTCCCCTGGGCAGACAGGGCACTTAGCAGCCGGGCGCCTGGCTCCCTCACCATGCTGCAGAGCGGATGGTGCTCGCACCTGCTCTTGGCAGCATCCACAGTGCTTCTCCCCCGTTCACCTCCCCTGCACACAGCTGGCTCTAGCCCTCAGTGCCCAGCATCTGTCCCCCACTTCCCTTCAAGCCCGGCTCCCCTGCACACAGCTGGCTCTAGCCCTCAGTTCCCAGCATCTGTCCCCCACTCCCCTTCTAGCCCGTCTCCCCAGTACACAGCTGGCTCTAGATTCCCAGTTCACCTCTCGCTCCTGTGCACAGCTGGACCTTGCCCCAGCTGCCTGCAGACTCAGTGCAGCGCCCTCACTGCCACAGCCACTCAGCGCTGCTCAACGCCCCGCCCCCTGGAACCGCTCCGCCACTCAGCGCCTCGCCCCGCCCCCTGGAACAGCTCCGCCACTCAGCGCCTCGCCCCGCCCCCTGCAACCGCTCCGCCACTCAGCGCCTCGCCCCGCCCCCTGGAACAGCTCTGCCACTCAGCGCCTCGCCCCGGCCCCTGGATCCGCCCCGCCACTCAGCGCCCCACGCCCTGGTAACGCGGCTCCTCCCCTCTGTCATTAGCAGCCCACGTGGCCGGCACAGCCCGGGGTGGGAGCCGCGCCCCGCAGCCTCCGCGGGGCCGGAGAGTTCCCGGCCCCTTCCCCCGCCGCAGGGCTCCGGCTGCAGCTGACGTTAATTCAGACTTTTAGGGACCGTGTCAGAGCCGCCGCCGCCGCCAGCCTTTTGACAGAAGCTCTCCCTGTGCTACTAGATCAGTGTTTTCCCCAAAGATTCCCGCTTTGGTCTTAATGTCTGTTAACATTGTGATGGCCCTAATTTTTCCTTCTGCTGCCTCTTCGGCGCCACCAATGCAAACACAAAGAGCAGGTTTCAGATCGACAAGGGCAGCAGTTTATTGTGACAGACACCAAAGGAAGGTGAGAAAAATCAGCATAGATCAAGACAAACAAATTAGGAGAATCACGCTGCTCACACAGAGATGAAAGAAGAGACACACATGGATGCAAACATACATGCAAAGAAAAGAGAAAGTCTCCTGGGTTTGCGCAGCCAGACACTCTGGAACAGGGCAGCTTGTCCCATGAGCTGGAGAGTATGCAGCTAGGCCAATCCTGATTACAGAGCAAGCCCCACCTGAAGAGAACGGCAACTGCATGGGGGAGAAGAAGGCCGACCCGGCAGGACATGACACCAGGAAGCTCGGAGGGTAAAGACTAGTAAGGTGCAGGCTTGGGGCAGGGAGAAACCGTGACGGTGTTTGGGAGTGGGTGTCAGGGCCCCAGCGAGGGGGAATGTTTGGGAGATCAGATCAGAATGGAAGAAGGACCCTGGGGGTGAGAGAAAGTGCGCAAGCTAAGGACAGTTGGTTGCAGTGTTGTAGCTGTGCTGGTCTCAGGATGATAGAAAGAGAAGGTGGGTGAGGTAATGTTTTTTATTGGACCAATTTCTGTTGGTGGAACGTACAAACTGTTGAGCCAAGCAGAGCTCTTCTTTGGGTCCTGACAAAGAGTTCCATGTATTGGAAAACTTGTACATTCCACCAACAGAAGTTGGTCCAATAAAAGATATCACCTCCCCCATCTCGCCTCTCTCTAGAGCTAAGTATGGACCCTTTCTTTGTGTTGCTGGAATGGACTTTAGTTTGAGACTCTGGGTTGTTCTAAACTGGTTCTTGTATGAAAATAACCCCTGGAAGGTGGACTGGCAATCAGAGAAAGCCTCTGTGAATTCTTAAAAGACCTGAAGAGAGGGAAAAATGGGGGGGGGGGGGGGGGGGGGCCTTCAGAGACACTCCTGGTCAAGAGGGGGAAATCAGTAAGCAGCAGTCCCGTTATGCACCCCACACATACCTACAGATTAATAACAGACACATACCAGGTATTTCTGTTTTCTCCTCTCCTTGGTCTGTCTGAATCTGAGCTTTTTTATCTTTTCCTTCCAAGTCTGCACTTGCGTCTGGATTGGTTTCTGACCAGGCCTTATATATTTTTGGTCCTGAGTGAATTCTGTGCCAAAGAATTAACATGGTATGTGAGGCCAGATCTACGCGACAAAATTGGATCGACTTGATTTATGTCAGCACGCAGCCATCACAGTTCTTAAATCGCTTGTGTGCACACACATTTGGCTCCTTGTGTCGGCGGTGCACACCATCACCATGAGCGCTTGTATCGATTGTACTGTCAGTGGGGGGCATTGTGCAACAGTCCCTGAAAGCCAGTAACAGTCCCAGCAAGCAACACAGTGTCTGCACTGACACTGCCTCAACGTAATGACATCCACCATGAGTCTACGCCAGGGGTCGGCAACCTACGGCACGCGTGCCAAAGGTGGCACGCGTGCCGATTTTTAATGGCACGCCGAGGTCCCGGCTGCCGGCCCCTCTCAGCCCGCCGCCAGAGACCCCGGCTGGCAGGGGGCCAGCAGATGGAACCGGAACCCAGAGCCGGCCGATGCTGGGGCGCTCCGCTGCGGGTGGAAGCGCAGCGCGTGGCGCGCTCCCAGCTGGGGGGGCCTGCTGGCTGCCGGAACTCTCCTGCAGGCTGGCGCTGGTGGCCCCGTGCGCCGGACGAAGCAGCAGTCAGGCAAGTGAAAGGGGCCGGCGGGAGGCGCGGTGGAGGTGTCCGCGTCCCAGCCTGTCCTGCTGCCCCTCTCTCGCCACTGTGGCTTGATAGCAGGACACTGCAGGCACGTGCCGTCCCTGTGGCCCCTGGGGGGAAGGGAGCGGCAGGCCAGGGGGTCTTCTGCAGGGCCAGCTCCAAGGTTTTTGCTGCCCCAAGCAGCAAAAAAAAAAAAAAAAAAAAGCCGCGATCGCGATCTGCAGCAGCTTTGCCGCCGCCGCTTCAGTCTTCAGCGGCAATTCGGCAGCTGGTCCTTCGCTCCGAGAGGGAGTGAGGGACCCGCCGCCGAAGAGCCGGACGTGCCCCCCCTCTCCGTTGGCCGCCCCAAGCACCTGCTTGCTGGGCTGGTGCCTGGAGGCGGCCCTGGTTTTCTGCCACCGCCGCCCCCATTTGCCTGTAGATGCAGTGCCCCCACACAGCTGGCACACAGCTCCCTTGGCAGGAACAGCATGGGGCAGGGACCCATCCAGGTAACCCAGCCGCAACCGGGACTGTCCCAGGCCAGCCCCAAGTGCCCGTCCCCCCGGGACTTCCCCCTACACTCCCCAACCTCCTGCCCTGAGCCCCTCACGCCACCCAATCCTGACTCCTACACCCCCCATGCTCCCAGCCCTGACTCCTGCACCATCCACATCCCCGCCCCCATGCGCCCAGCCCTGACTCCTGCAACATCCACATCCCCACCCCCTGCGCTGATCCCCCCGCACTCCAACCCCCGGCTCTGAGTGCTCCCCCACACACAGCCCAGCCCCTGAGCTCCTCTTCCCCCTCCCCCCCCCCAGGGGGGGTTGTAATACGACAGTACCTGTAAGAAATTTAAGTTACTTTTACCCCTGCCGGAACCCTAGACCAGCAGTGGACTGAGCGGGGCCGGCAGCGGGCTGAGCGGCTCAGCCCGCTGCTGGTCTGGGGTTCCGGCCACCGGCCCCCCTGCCAGCCGGGGTCCAGACCTCCGGCCCCGCTCAGCCCATTGACGGCCTGGGGTACTGGCAGCCAGCCCGAGGCTCTGCTCCTGGCCTTGGCCCAGCGCTCTTCAGCCACTGCCTGCTGTGGCCCACATTGGAAAACTCAGCAAGGAAAAGCAAGGGCAAGGATCACACTAAACTGATAAGATCTGCATTTTAATTTTATTTTAAATGAAGCTTCTTAAATATTTTAAAAACCTTATTTACTTTAAATACAACAATAGTTTAGTTATATAATATAGACTTAGAGAGAGAGAGAGACCTTCTAAAAAGGTTGAAATGTATTACCGGCACGCGAAACCTTAAATTAGAGTGAATAAATGAAGACTCGGCACACCACTTCTGAAAGGTTGCCGACCCCTGGTCTACGCCACTCGGGGAGGTGGTGTTATTAGGTCGGCGTAGAAAGGCACTTCCGTTGGAAGGAGCCAAATTTAAATGAAAACACTTCCACAGCTAATCGATGGAAGGCAGCTTATGTTGACCTACCTGTAATCTAGACCAGGCCTTATATATTTTTGGTCCTGAGTGAATTCTGTGCCAAAGAATTAAAAACTCTGCACATGATATTTTAAAATTCTGCATATTTTAGGTGTTAAAACAACACAATAGAATCATGCCATTTTCAATTCTTTTGGTCATTTATTTCAAAATGCCTGTCAGCAAGTATGTGAATAACAATATAGTCAAACAAAAAGATCCAGGAAATGTTTTTTGACAAATAGATTCCTTACTAGGCATTTAGCACATCTATATGGCTCCCCAGAGCAGATGGCAAAACTAATATTTCCCATGTATTTCAAGCACAGAAGAGTAGAGCCCTGCAAATCCGTGGGTAACCGCTTCATATCTGCGGATATCCGTGGACCATTTTTGCGGATAGTGCGGATGCGGATACACATTTTGTATCCGCGTAGGGCTCTGATGGTAAGAGACGGACAAGCAGCTGTGAGGAACTGTGAACCCTCCGCCTGCCCTGGGCAGGAAGCCTGGGGGGCAGGGACACTGGGCAGGAGTCTGCTCAGGCCCCCACATGGCTCCCCATTGCTGCCCACCCTGGTTCATCACTAACTGTCAGGGGAGAGCTCATTCGGACCTTGCTTACAAATCATGAGGTTGGCCAACATTGCCAAAAACCAATAAGTCAACAATGTCAGAAAAAACAACAGCTGTGAGAGGAAGCTCCTCTTTGTTCATACTTTTCAAACCTAGTCTACTTTTTCAGGTACAAGTATTTTATCATGCACTGTATATGCTTTTAAAGTGTGTATTAAGGTTTCAATTTCAGTTCAAATTTCCAACCAATAATTAAATTGGCAACACTGCATGTTAGCACTGGGTGGGGAGGTGTAGGGAAGTCCCTGTTTCACTGAATTAAGTCTCCTGCAGCACCTCAGTAGGTTACAGCAGACAAAGAGTCGCTGCAGTGACTAGGCATAGGTGGTGCTGCCAATTCTGGTTGGGCGTATTGCTGGAGATGTCACCACGTGATAATCTTTAATTAAAGATGAATCTTTAATTCGTGGAGACTCCAGGACAATCCTGGGGGGTTGGCAACCCTAGGCATTGGGAAGCCCGTGCTTGGTGGGAACATGCCCAGTGCATTCCTGCAGAGAGCTGGGTCGGGGAGAGCCGTGCTGGCAGCTAGCTATGGGGATCCTGGGTCTTTCCACCTGCCCCGGGTGGGGGCACTGGGGGGCTGCTTGGTAAACTCAGGTATAAACTTTCGGCTGGTGGTTTGTGTTTTCCTCCCTTGTACTTCTGGGCAGCCTCCGCTGGGAGCCCCCCTGTGCGTGGGTGCGCAGGGATCTCACACGCCAGCACACGAGGGTTTGATCCTCCTCGCAGAACCATTTCCGGGGGTTCCCGGGTTTTTCTAACACTCGATCCCCCTCGGACTCCTTCCAGGGTCTGACACCCTCCACCCGGTCCCCCAGCTGCCGCGGGCTTCTCTGCGGGGCGGCTCCTCGGCACAGGGGGCAGGAGAACTTGGGACTGGCCGGGTCGGGGCTGCTGCCGAATCCGCCTCCTTCCCCGCTCCAGCTGAGCCCCCGGCGCCGCCATGACGGAGCAGATGACCCTGCGCGGCACCCTTAGGGGCCACAACGGCTGGGTGACCCAGATCCCCCCCGCAGTTCCCGGACATGAGCCTGTCCGCCTCGCGCGGTGAGCGCCGCGGGCCAGACCAACCGCCCCGCCGCGGGGGAGTGGGAGAAACCATCTCGTAGCGGGTGCTGGGGGAAGCGCTCTCTCCCCCCACCGGGAGTGGTACGGGGGCGGCAGCTTCATGGGGGAGCCTCAGCTGCTGCTGGTGTTGAGCCACATGCTGCGCTCCCGCTTCCAGTTCCCGCTGTCCCCCCCCCCCCATTCCCCATCCCCTTCTCCTCCCCCTGCCCTGTCCCATCCCCCTTCCTTCCCCACTGCCCCTTCCCCCACCTCATCCCCCATGGCCCCCACACCCTTGTCCTGCCCCCCGGCCCCGCCCCACTGCACAGGGAACGGGAGAGTGGCCGTAATGGACCCGCACTAGGACCCAGGAGGCAGCGCCCAGCGGCGGGGCAGCGAGTCCCGGGCAGGAGAAGCCGCAGCTCCGCCCCCTCCGCTCCCTACCTGGCCCGGCTGCAGCGATTGGGGCCGAGCACGTGGGGGCGGGGGGGCAGCGTGGGAACGAGAGAGCCCCCCAGCCCCTCCCCCCGCCTTGCCTCTGGT
>QXTE01000470.1:257318-292165 GCA_003942145.1 Platysternon megacephalum
CATCCCTGACAGGGATGGGATATTACACCCAAGACTTCTTTTCTGGGTCCTGAGAGAAATAGACTTTGAGGAGAACAGATGGAGGCTCCCGGAGCAAGCTTCGCCATCCTGGCTGTCACCCACACCATTTCCTGGGATCCCGGGTCTTCGTCATCCCGATCATAAGAGACATCCTGACCAGGACAATTAGACTAGAATGGGTGTCCTTGAGGGATCACGTATAGGGAATACGGCTGCAGTTGTCCTGAACGTACTGAGTCATATAGTGATTCCTTTATATTCCTTACCCTCCTTATCCATGGCTGTCATAATAACAAATGACAGAAATACCAACATTTTATGGACTCACAAAGCACCTTATCCTTATTATCAGAGTCATTATGGGCCTCCTCTTGTCCATGTTGAAGTCAATGGGCGTTTTGCTGTTGCTTTCAATGGGACCAGACTAAGGTCTTACTCAGAGTTTCCTGAACGATTTTGAGCCTAAATAGCACAAATATACAAAGGTAAAGAGAGTTGTTGACTATACATTTAGGAGCACAGCTTGTCAGCCTGGGGACTGCCCGGTCGTTGCTGCTATGACTGCAGGTGAATGGGCTCATTTATTATGAATTAGAGGTGGCCAGAAAATGGAATTTCCATTCCATTAAAAAAAAGTGGTTTTGGACAATTTTCCTTTCTGAATTGGGGGGAGGGGNGTGAAGCTCGGGGAGTGGAGCAGCTCACAAGCCCACTGGGCAGCAGGGCAGGGAGGACTGGGGAATGCAAAAGCCTGGAAGTCTACCAAGTGGGCAGAAGGGGGAGCAGGCAGCCTGAAGAACTGCGCAGACTGGCACCTGGGAAGCCAGGCAGCTTGGACACCTGGGGTGTGTGCTTCCTGAGAAACTGGATAGTTGGAGAGTTAGCTGTCCAGACAGCCTTGGGAGCTGGCTTGCCCATGGAACGGGGAAGCCTTCCCACCTGGTGGGTAGACTGAAGAACCCCCCATCCCCCAACCAGGAAGCTCATCATCTGAGATGCCAGATCATCAAGTGAGTCTAATCATTCTGCCCCTGGGGGAATCAGAATAAATAAGATGCTCAGACTTAGTCTAGACAAGGATAAGTGGTGGAGGGTCCCAGAGGAGACATCCTAACTAATCCCAACCACTTTTCCTACCATAGATAGAACTTTGATTCAGCGGAGGCAGAGGTGGGATCTCCAGGCTTCCCACAAAAGGCCCTGTAGAAATCAGTCTCTCTTAATTATGCTTTCTGAATGCAGAGGGGGCAGGGAGAAGGGGCAGAGATGGTGAGTGAGGAGAGGCAGCACCTCTCTACCCCTGTGCTCCCCCTTGCCTCTTATCCCATGATCCCCAAACACTTGATAGCCCCGGCACCCAGCCCCCCTGCTTCCCAGCTCCACCAGCCTCAACCATTCAATTCCCAGTGTCCTCCCCAGAACCCATCCTCCTGGTCCCTCAGTATTTGATCCCCGAGAACCCAGCACCGTGGAGGATGAGGGGTGGGGAGGAGTTACCAGCCCCCAGGGTCACTCCACCTGCAGGAAACAGCTCCAGGTAAGTGGGGGAGCCCAGCCCAGGGGCTGGGGAAGATGGGGGGGTGGGACAGGTGTCTAGAGTGAAGGTGGGACCTGGCCTAAGGGTCCTTCCCCTCATCTCCATGGAAGGGGGATCCCATTTGGGAAGGGAAGGGTGAGGGTGGAACTTCAGCCAGGCAGAGGGAGCTGTAAGGATATCTCAGGACCAACAACCAGGCCCACAGGTTACCTTACGACCCTAGCAAAGCAGATGAGCACTGCTTGCTGTAGCAGAGAAACACCATTGCTAACTCCAAGCTGAAATCCAAGGAACAGGCTTATTTCAGCCCAGGTACAGAGTGCCACACCCCCGTGATCAATTGGGGTGCAACCATCCAGTGAATTGGCTGCCTTACACAAACAAAGGCAAAACCTTAAATCTCAGTGCACTCTTTTTATACCCAAGCTGACCCCCTAATTTTATCAACACCCCTCCACTGATTTGTTGTATAACAATTAATAATATTTATGACCAAATATGAAATTCCGCATCACACACTGGATTATATAACGTTTATCTGCTTACCAATAATAGCAAAGCTATCGATCTTATTATTTGACAGGGACTTTCCCTGTTTACCCTGAGCATGTTTGGCAGGTCACAGTGACCTCTGCTTTTCCCTGTACCCAAATCAGGACCATTTGGGGCCGTTCCAAACACTGAATAGCAAGGATATTGAGTAAGTCAAGAGGGCTTCGTTTGCACTCCTTCCCAAAAGGGTTAATCAAAGGTCTTCTTGACTGCACTAAATCAGGCCAACATTGCTTATATAATGCTTATTCGTTGGCTTGTATATTACACCTCTACCCTGATATAACGCGACCTGATAGAACACAAATTCGGATATAACGCGGTAAAGCAGCACTCCGGGGGGGGGAGGGGGGGCTGCGTGCTCTGGCGGATCAAAGCAAGTTTGATATAACGTGGTTTCACCTATAACGCGGTAAGATTTTTTGGCTCCCGAGGACAGCGTTATATCGGGGTAGAGGTGTACTAGTCAGTATCTGATCCTCTATACACGCTAAATGAAACATAATCATTATCCCTGCAGTCAAAAGCACTGAAACCTTTCAAAAAGTGTAAAGCTGAGTCGGAGCCTCTCTGCCTGGGGTTGACAGCCTGACCCCTGCCACCTGGAGCTGACAGCCTGAGCCCCGCCATGTGGGGCTGAAGCCTGAGCCCCACTGTGTGGGGCTGATGCCTGGGGCTGAACACAAAGTCCTGCTGTACGGGGATGAAATCACAGAGGTCATGTAAAATCACAGATTCCATGACCTGCAGGACCCACTTGTAGCCTTGGTTACTGCAATATTTTTTGTGATTTCTCAACCCTCCCTCCCTTCATAGCCTTTGACCCCCTTTTGAGTGAGGCCCTCCCCAATTTGAGAAACACTGGCCTAGTGGTTAGCACACTATCCTGAGAAGTGAGGGACTCTTGTTCAAATACTTTCTCCATTGCAGATGTGACGCTGGCAAACCCAGCACCAGTTAATGCCGAGGCCCCTAGGCCTCACTGAGAAATGCCTGGCTGGAAACCAGTCTGGCTCACCTGTGTGTTAGTTTTGTTAAAATAGGAATTCGATTTATGAAAACATGTTTAGATTTTACAAAATGCTTGTGAGTAGCTGCCTGCATTAACTTCATTTATATCTGTATCCCTCGTTATATGGTAATAGTTAAGTGTTTGCTCAGTAACTATAAAAGTATTTGCTGTAAAACTGTAAACCCAGTGAGGAGGGAAGCATCACCAAGGGTTTAAGACAAGATTACCACAAGAGGTGTCATCTCCTCTCCAACAAAAGAAGGCCTGTAGACACCAGACAAACCATAATGGAACATAAGTGGACAAAAGACTTTGTTGATTGCTCCCTGCACACCCATGAAGAGGAGATGTGCACAAATCCTTGTCCCATCAGCTTGACCTCTGGGGGGAAGGGAATAAAATCCTTGTCAAAAAGAAATTGTTGTTTCTAGGGGCATGGCTACACTTGCAGATGTAGAGCGCTGAGAGTTAAACCAGCCCTTGGAGATCGCAGTAGGGAAAGCACTGCAGTGTGTTCACAGTGTCAGCTGCAAGCGCACCGGCGTGGCCACATTTGTGGCACTTGCAGCGGCATGGGGAGCGGTGCATTATGGGCAGCTATCCCACAGAGCACCTCTTCCACATTCTGGCACTGTGGCTTGTGGGAAGGGGGTGTGGGGCATTCTGGGTCCTGTCCCAACGCCCCATGATGCATCGCTTTGCATCCCAGCAATCCCTGTGCTTCCCTCCACATATGACACCATCTTTCAATGTTTTTTGTACTGCGCGCTCTGTCTTCGCTTTCGGTCTGCGGGAATGGATCCTGAAGTGCTGAGGAATATGCTGATGGGTCTCGCCAGCACGTCACAAATGGCAGTCGAGTTACTCCTTAAGATCCAAACTGACAGTGAGGAGTCCGACGATGTCGACTTGCATAACGTATATGACACAAGATTGCTTGTGGCATTCATGGACATACTCACCACCATGGAACGCCACTTTTGGGCTCGGGAAACAAGCACTGAGTGGTGGGATCACATTGTCATGCAAGTCTGAGATGACGATCAGTGGCTGCAGAACTTTTGGTGAGAAAAGCCACTTTCATGGGACTGTGTGAGGAGCTCGCCCCCACCCTGCGGCACAAGGACACGAGATTGAGAGTTGCCCTGCCACTGGAGAAGTGGGTGGCTATTGCAATCTGGAAGCTGGCAACTCCAGACGGCTACTGATCAGTCACTAACCATTTTGGAGTGGGAAAGTCGACTGTTGGAATCATGTTGATGCAAGTTTTCAGGGCCATTAATCGCATCCTGCTCAGAAGAACCGTGACTCTGGGTAACGTGAATGACATTGTGGCTGGCTTTGCACAAGTGGGTTTCCCCAACTGCGGAGGGGCGATAGATGGGACCCATATTCCAATTCTGGCACCAGCACACCTAGCCTCTGAGTACGTTAATTGGAAGGGGTATTTCTCTATGCTTCTACAAGTGCTTGTGGATCACCGTGGGCGTTTCATTGACATTAATGCAGGCTGGCCCCAAAAGGTGCATGACGCATGCATCTTTTCAAGCACTGGCCTGTTCAGGAAGCTGCAAGCTGGGACTTTTTTCCCAGACCAGAAGATCACCGTAGGGGAAGTTGGAGACCCCGCTTGCCCCCTTGGAGACCCCGTGTACCCTTTAATGCCGTGGCTCATAAAACCCTACACAGGGAGCCTTGACAGCAACAAGGAGAGGTTCAACAACTGGCTGAGTCAGTGCAGAATGACTGTGGGGTGCGCTTTTGGCCGTTTAAAGAGCCACTGGTGCTGTCTGTATGGGAAGCTGGACCTGGCCGATGACAACATACTCACGGTTATAGCCGCGTCCTGTACCCTCCATAACATTTGTGAAGGGAAGGCATGGAACTCGGAGGTTCAACACGTGGAGGCTGAATTTGAACAGCCAGAGAGCAGGGCTATTTGTGTGTGGATTCAAGGTGCTCAGGGTCAATGCAGCGTTTAGCACAGTGACCTCCTCTAGTGCAGGCCAGCATCTGAGTTTAACCCTTCATGGACCAAAAAGGGAATTCAGAATCCCAGTGAGAAACCTCATCGCCCTGCTGGGCCTGGGGTGTTTATCAAGGAGTCTTTCCTTCCTAATGGCCACACTTCCTCAGTGCTGCTGTGGGGGTGGCAGCCTGGTCTAGCGGTTTGGGCACTGGACTGGGCCTTTGGATATCTTGGTTGTATTCCCAATTCTGCCACTGACATGCTGCATGACCTTGGACAAGTCACTGCCCTCTCTGTGCCTCAGTTTCCCTGCCCCATCCTTTGTCTGTCTTGTCTACTTCATCTGCAACCTGCTCAAGGTGGACATTGTCCCTCATTGTGTTTTATGCAGGGCCCAGATCTCATTTGGGGGCTGTGGGAGCTGCTGTGATCCAAATAAAACTAATAAAGTTCTATGATACAAATCAGTAACAACATCAACAGCTTGTAACTTCCCCATCTCCAGCCTGAAGGCAGCACTGTCACATAGACCGGCCTGCAGCTCTTGTGATTCAATCCTCACTGATCATTTAACAGCTTCCATTCTGTCAAAAGCACAGGTGCCAACTTTCCAATGTGCCGGGAGAGGGGCTCGCCCTGCCCCCACTCCACCCTTTTCCCCAAGGCCCCACCCCAACTCTACTCACCCCATTCTGCCCCATCCCCCCAAGGCACCACTTCTTACTCCTTCTCTCCCCCCACCCCATTGCCCCCACAGCTGAGCTCAACAGCCGGGAGGCATTGATCAGCAGGGCCTGCCAGCATGACCCAAACGGTCGGCACCTATGGTAAAAAATGTTCCCTTATTTCACCAGTGGAAGCTGGGTTTGTCCAGGATTCAGCATCTCAGATAAAAGTCTCCCACGTCAGGTATCTTTAAAGACCATTTTTTGCCCTTCTTGCCACTGTGACAGATCATTTATTTTTCAATAGTATCTCCCATACAATGAAGGCTTTGACGAGCTGAATGATGCAGATACACTTGTAACAGGCAACTTCCAGTGAAATTAACCTTGTAATTAAAATCCAAAGTTATTACCCATTAAATTTGACAGCAATTCCCTACCTTTTACTCCTGGGCAGCTTCCTCTATAGGAACCACCGAGTGAGCTCTGTGCGCCTGGGATCTGTCACACACCAGACAGATGGGGGTTTGAGCCTCTTCACAGAACAGTTTCAGAGCCTCCTGGTGCTCCCCACACACCCCATCCCTTGCTGCTCCTTTTGCTGCCTGAAAAGTCAGCCCTTTGGCCATTACATGTGCCAGCTGCCTGTTGGGCCTGAGGTTTCTCTGTTGCAGTTTCTCTGCACTGAGGGCAGGAGGTGGCTGTATCTGATCCCTCCCAGCACTGGCTGATGCAGGCTTAGCAGATATTGAGCCCACACTCCAGACTGACAGGTTCTGTGAAATGCTCCAGACAGACGGGACATGTAGCTTCCTCCTGAAGACTTTCCACGGGGTTCTCTGCAGCCATGGCTCCCTCTGGGCAGTGGAACAGGGACAGTTTCACTTTCCTGATGTCAGGAATGTAGGGGCAGGTTAGTGATGGGGGTGATATACCAACACTGATGGTGAAAAAAATCTAAATAAAAACCAAAACCAAAGGCCTTGCCCCCCCAACTGCCCCAGACAGGGCCCCTACAATGCACCCCCCCCCACTGCCCGAGCCAGACCCCATGACCCCACCCCACTCAGGGTCCCATGCACCCACCCACACACTGTCCATGCCAGGGCCCCCTCCTCATTCTGCATTCAAATCCCTCCCCCCATACACTCTGGGGTCCCCCTCAAGCAACACCTCTCTGTGCCCTCCCAGAAGCCCCCCAGCCAGTGTCCCCCTTGCCCCTCTCAGTCCCCATCCCCCACACACACAATACCACCTGTCCAATGTGCCCACCAGGACCTACTAACCAACACCAAGAGAAAGACAGACCAACACAAAGAGCAGAACTTTTAATATTAAAAAAAAAAAAAAAAAAAAAAAAGAAAAAAAAAAGCAGGGGGGCCAACCTGAGGGGCAGTCATTACACACCTGGAGCAGACCCCCAATAGACCCTCCCCCCTGGTGAACCCAGATGACTAAAGACTAACCAATAATTAGCACAGGACAGTGGGTACCACTCCCCTGTCCCCACCAGCCCCATGGAACCACCCACCCTGTGCCCAGCCCAGCTGGGCCAATCCCCCCCAACTCCCCCAAACCCTGCTGCAGCCTCCGCCAGCTCCCCGACAGACCCTCCTCCCCCACTGGTGCACTGCAACTGCCAGGCGAGCAGGGCAAGGGCAGGTAAAGCCACTGCAGCTCCTCCTACCCCCCCTCAAACCACAACCCCCAACCAACAACCCCCCTGCAGCGAGCCAGGCGCAGCCACGTGGGGGTGCTGGGTGCAGGAGTGGGGCAGCCAGCAGCCCCCGCCCCGCCAAACGAGCAAGTCAAGGCCCCTGCACCCGAGCCAGGCGCCCGCAGCAGCCACGTGGCGCCGCAGGAGGAGCGAGGAACGGGGCCAGCAGCAGCCGGGACACCCCGAAAGCGAAACTAAAAATCGCGCCGGCGCAGTAACGAGCCTTTAAAGCTTTTTTAAAGCCGATTGGGTAACCGGGAACCAATCACACTCTCGGGAGGGAAATTAAAAACCAACCAACCAACCAAAAAAGGCAGCCCCAGAACAAGCACCAGGCTCCTCAGAGAAATGCACAGGCAACATTTACAGCAGGAGAGAAGCCGAATGAGGCCGGGCGGGCTCTGCCTTGGCAGCTCCTGCAGCAGCCACCGGGTGTTTCCCTTCCTGGGACTGACTCGGCTGCTGCTGAGCGGGGAGGAGCCCCCGGGGAACATTCCAGCCTGCAGGGTTTTGTGTGACATGTGCCCCTAGGGCCCCCTGTGGCTGGTGGGATCCCCCTGTGGTGATGCCCTTGAAGGAGCAGCAGAGTCTGCGTGTCTGAGGAGAGAGACCCAGAATTCACTGATATATTAAATATGTGTCACTGCCAGTTTTAAGCTTTTTTCCCAATATTTATTGAGTTAAATGTTCACAATTGCACAAAACTCTCGTCGCCGCGCTGCCGTCGCCGCCTCCTCCTCGCCTGGTTTTTCAGGTTCTGGTTCAGCATAAACTGCACGAGAATGCGCGAGGTGTTTACAATGTTCATAACTGCTGCCTTGAGCTGAGCCGGCTGCGTCTGCACAGGTAACCTAGGAAACAAGGTGCGAAACGGTTGTCTGCCGTTGCTTTCACTGAAAGAGAGGGGGGCCTGATGACATGTACCCAGAACCACCCGCGACAATGTTTTTTGCCCCATCAGGCATTGGGATCTCAACCCAGAATTCCAATGGGCGGGGGAGACTGCGGGAACTATGGGATAGCTACCCACAGTGCAACTCTCCAGAAGTCAACACTAGTCTCGGTACATGGACGCACACCGCCGAATTAATGTTCTTAGTGTGGACGCATGCACTCGACTTTATACAATCTGTTGCCAAAAATCGAATTCTGTAAAATCGGAGTAATCCCGTAGTGTAGACATACCCTAGTTATTGAATGTGTCTATCATTGGTATCCTAACAATGTCATCATTATTAAAATAGTAATGAACTACATCATTACATTATCATGAATTAGTGTATTAAAATCATTACACTCAGCTACAAGCTGTCTTCACTAACACCCTAGTCTCTGTGCTTTACCCCTGATTAGGGCCTGTTTGGGAGCTGAGGGCCACTGACGGCTGTGGGAAGAAGGTGGATGGGAGACACAAAGAGTGGGGCGTTTTTCCCCTCTCCCTTCCCATCGCTCTCCCTTTCCCTTGCTCTCGTTTCTTTTCTAAGTCCTTGCTCCCCTTCCTGATGTTTCCCCCTTCTTGCTTCCCACCCGTGTCCTTTTTCTCATGTCTCTCTGCTCCCCACCTCCTGGTGGCTCTGTCTAGTGCCCGCTCCTACTCAAAGCAGCAGAGGAGGTTCCCCCTCCTTGGGTAGGAAGGGTGGCCCAGTGGTTAAAACACAGGCCTGGGGCTCAGGTGTGCTGGGCTTGGTTCTCTGCTCTGCCACTGACTCCCTGCTTAGCCTTGGGAAAGTCACTTCACCTCTGGGTGTCCTAGATCCCACCTGCCACATGGGGCTAATGCTGACCCTGCCTCCTAGGCTAAATCCATTCATGGCTCTGTGGTGATGGGGAAATGGAGATACCAAGGTGAGTAGATTTGGGCTGAATTTCTCCACAGCCTAAGAGTTAGAGCCAGCTCCCTGCAGGGGACACAGGAGAGAGAGGGACTCAGGCCATCTCTGCACAGAGGGGGTTGGGTCTTCAGCCCCACATCTTCTTGCCCCCCCCCCCCCCCCCCGCGGGCCCCCCCCGGGGCCCCGGGGTCCCCCCCCCCCCCCCCCCCCCCCCCCCCCCCCCCCCCCCCCCCCCCCCCCCCGCCGCCCCTCCCCCCCCCCCCCCCCCCCCCCCCCCCGCCCAGCTACCATGGTCCAGGGCTTCTTCTCCCCACCCCTGGCCAGTGCAGCTCCTGCCGGGGTTCAGGGCTTTTCCTCCCTGCCCGCCCAGCATGGCTCCTGCCAGGATCCGGGGCTTTTCCTTCCCCTACTGTGTCACTGCACCCATCCAGTGCATGTGCCTAGGAGCCCTGCAGCCTGCTGGGGCCATTTCTAAGGGCCTGGTGCTCCCAGCTGCTGCCACCACCAACACTACCAGGCACTGGCAGCAGCCGCGACTGGAGGCCCCGGACGTCAGGTGGTGGGTTCCTGTTTCTGGGTTGCTAAGCAGAGACAGACACCCCTCTCAGCCCAGATTTAGGCACTTATCGGTGAGAGGGGTGTGGCTTAGGACACCCCTTCCCCCCTTGTCGGCATCTCCCATTGGGTAGTTTACATGGCTGCCCGCCTACTGAGGTGGCTTTTGCAAATCGCACTGTAAGATGCCTGTGTTGCCCATGCATTGTCTAGGGAGTTTAGGCACCTGACTCAGCTCTGAGGGTCACAGTGCTGCTGTTCCTGTGATTTTCTCGCTGCCTAAAAATTATTCACTGTGATTCTCAGCATTGCAACACCCGAGTCCCTTCATGGATTGTACCCTGTGCAACCAGTCACCTCTCCACAGAGCACAGCTGAGCAATTCCTGATTGACATGGGTGTGTACAGGACAGAGGCAGAGAACAGGCTGGTTAGTGACACATCGCACTGGAAAATGCAAACTCTCTTCCTAGAGGCGCAATATTCCCTGTGGGGTCTGGGGGGACATAACCAAGTCAGAAGCAAATCCCATGACGCTGCCCCCAGCACCTGCAGCTGGGACATTAAAGTGGAACAAACAAGAAGAATTGTTTGTAATGTTTTATTTACAGTAAGTAGCTGGAAAGTAGCAAAGTAAAAGGAGCTAAGAAGGAGCTTTAATAACTGCAGCATGGCAAGGAGATCCCCAGCTACTGAGAACAGTTTTCTTTATGGCACTAAATAGCACCAATGTCCAGGAATTAATATAGGGAATTAATGAGTTACATTCTCACTTTCAGTAACGTAATAAATCTCTCCATCCCACTCATGTTCCCTTTCCTACCATACTGTCCTTTTCCATTCATTATTGTTCATCCCTGTTTATTTCCGTGTCTCCTCCCTGTCACAGATCATCCGCCTTGGCTGCTCTATTCTTTCCCTGATCTTATCCCTTCCCCTATTGCTGATCCTGGGCTGGGAGACCCCAATGAGATCTAAGGACACAGATCCCTGCTGCTGCTGCTTCTCCCCAACCCCCCAAACCCTGATTGATTCATGTTGTGTCCCTGCCAACCCCACCTCTGCCTGTCCCCAGCCCGGCTGTTAGTTCTGCCCCTGCTAAGCCCCCACCTCTGCCCCTCAGGGCCCCTCTGCCTCCCTGAGCCCCAGGGGTTCTTCCCCCCTCCCCCTCCCTGGGGCTGCAGGGAGGGGGAGGGGCTTCCAGGGGTCATAGAGATGAGGAGCCAGGAGCTGGGTAGATGGGAGTCCTCCACGGTCATAGAGACTGGGGTGTGTGAGGCTAGAGAGGCTGATTTCCGGTTCCCGCCTCTGCTGTGTGTCTCAGGAACACAGTCTGAGTTGGGATCCCAGCCACACCCAGAGCCAGGGTCGGATTCTCCCCCCAGGGATGGAGCCCGGTGGGAAAGTGAAGATCGGGGCCTCGTCACCAGCATCGATAAATGTCACCTGCCCCCGGTCACAGGCCAGACAAACCCGGATCCTGCTGGGGGCCCGGCTCAGGGGCAGGGGGGTCGCAGGGGAGGTGAGAGCCTGGAACTGACCCCCACACTGCCTCACAGCCCAGATCCCCCCATCAGGGCTCAGGCTGATCCCTCCCTTCCTCCCCACAGATTCTCTGGCCACCCCCACAGCCCAGCATCCTCCATCCCCCACCTCCACCTCCCAGCAATGTCTCCCCGAGGTGAATCCCTCACAGCCCAGCACACAGGACCAATAGTCAAATCTCTCAGGGTTGTTGGGCAGTCGCTGCCGCGTGTCTCCCCATCTCACACTTTGCCGATCCTCAAACAGGACGAGTTGGGGATGAGCCGTGTCTGGATCCAGAGTCACATTCGCTGGGGAGAGAGAATCAGAGCGTTAAGGGCAGAGCTCAGCCCTGGGGGAGGCTGGAACCATTTCTCACACTTCCCAGCAGCCCTGTCCTGGCTGGGACAGGCCTGGATCCCAGGGAGCTGCCTCTGTCCTGGGCATCTGAGACTGAGCAGAGGTGTCACTGCCATTCCTCAGTGTAATGGGACCCACTTCATTAGTTTCTCATTTATCACAGAGGCTTCAGCTCCCATATCCCACTGCTGGTGCTGCCCCATTCCCAGCGGAAGAGACACAGCCAGGAAGATGACAGAAGCTTTTATTGAGGGAGCAGAAGTGGCAGGTACCAGCTTTAGACCCCAGAAGGAAGCTCCCTCCCCTAATGCAGCCTCCACTCCCAGGCCAGGGAACAGAGAGGAAGGTGCAGCAATGGGGAAGAGCCACTTAAGACCAGGGAGTAGGAGGTGGCATGGGGTGGGGTAGCCCCATCCCCAGCCCAGAGAGAAGGGAGGAGCTGCCAGCATCAGAGGGAGAGCATCTCCCCAATCCAGGAAACAGTGAGCAGCTCCAATGGGAGAGCCCAGCCCTGTCCAAAGGAAAGGCCGGATGTTGGAGAAGAGTGATGGGGAGACTCCCTGCACCGGGGTAAAGCAGAGGGGTGTGGCAGAGAGCTCTGTTCGGTTGCGACTCAGTTAGGAGTGTTTCTGTTCATCAGAATGGGCATGAACTCAGCACTAAGGGTGGTGTCAGGACTGTTTGTGTGGCCCCGCCCCCTCCGTGGCCCTGTCCCCTGGCCAGGCTGGGAGACATGTCCGCTATGGAAAGCCCCTGACACTCCACCTGCCCTGGACATGGGTCCATGGGCCTCTGGGAGCAGCCCCCGGCCCATGTCCCCGCTCCCTGGGGTGCACCACCCCAGGCAGGTGGAGGATCCAGAGCTCCCCAGTGCAGTCCCTGGGTGGCGGCCCGGTTCTGGCTTCTGGCCTGTACAGGGCCTCAGGGAAAGAGGAGCAGGGGTGGGGCCACTGAGAGAGGCCAGCACCAGGAAGAGGTTGGTGGCGGGGCAGGGGCTGTGCTACACAGAGAGGAGCTGATCAGCTTCCCTGCCCGAAGCACAGACACTGCCTGCGATGCTCCACGCCTGCCCAAGGGTTGCAGTGTGGGGGGGCAACGTGGCCCCCTGCCCCCAAACTATGCCCATGCTGAAAAGTGTCCTGGTCATCCCACTTTTAAAAGTGTATATGGGGGGGGGGAGGGGAGCGGGGGGACATGGGCCCCTGGATCTCCTTACCTTTTAATGTGTTATTTTTAGGGCTATGAGTGTCATGATCGCTGTCAATTTGGTTGGTAACTTTAGCTACAATCTCATGAAGATGTTTTCTCTGGAATTTTCTCATAATTTAAAGACAACCTCAACCTGCAAACTCACCCTGTCTGTGTGCTCCTAGGGTTTCCCCCCTTTTTCTCTCCAGTTCAGATGGCAGAGTGTCTGGAGGGGGAAAGGATAAGAGAGGCGAGATTTCAGACTTTCATATTTATAACAGCATCCCCACTCTGAAACTGTTTTATAAGTATGACAGAGAAACAGACAGAGAGGCACAGAGACACACTCAGGTATTTAATATAAAAAGGTCTGAAATCTATTTCCCCTCTCAATCAGGCATCTCTCAGCAATGGAGCCAGCATCCTTGCAGCCTCACAACTATCCCAGGACACACAATCTGTAAGAGATTTACTTTTCCCTCATCATCCCCTCCCACCCTTCAGACTCCAGTTGGTTTGTCTCGTTCACTTACTGCCTTTTGTCGTAACCTAGACCCAGATCATACAAAGACTTTGGAATAAAAGTAACTTTACCCATTTTAGTCCCTTTGACACTAATGGGATGTTGAGAGTTTCCTAAATCGTGGCTCTAATTTTGAGCTGTTGGGTCTGTTTACTCAGCATCTTTACAGAGAGCAGCACGATGGGGCCCTCCTCCTCCATAGGCAGAAATAGAAATAATAGTAAAATCATTTTATCAAGGTGGAAATTGAGGCAGGGGGAAGGTTGGCTCCATGGGCCAGATTCACCCCTGTACTGGCGAAAGGAGAGAGGGGAGGGGCCATTTGTGACTCCACTATTCAGTGGCTGCAGGGGCCGGTGCAGACCTTGGCACAGGCTGAGGAAGTTCTGAAGCAGCCAGAGTTACATCCCTATGACAATGGCCCCGTGTGTCTTGGAAAGGGAGCAGAGTGTCAGAGGCCCAGCTTTACATGGCCCATGGCCCTCTATCCCTCGTCCACCCTCTATCCCTTGACCACCCCACCCCACCCCCCACCAACCAACCCACCCCACCCCATTCCCAGCCCTCTCAGGAACACGCCTTGTTCCTGCAGCTTCTGGGGAGGAGGCACAAGAGGTGCCTGTGCTGGAGGGATCCCTCACCATGGGGGAGGGGCTTTTTCCTTCCCTACAGCCCATTTGGCCCAGACTAGCTGCATGCGGGACTAGAGCCCAGTGATGGGCTGGGTCTGCCTTTGAGAAATGTGCCCCATGGCTGGTGATGGGGCAGTAGACGGGGACGGCTCTGAGCTATAGTGAGTTCTTTGCCACGTGTCTGGCTGTTGGGTCTTGCCAAAATGCTCAGTATCCAACTGACCACCATATTTGGGGTGGGGAAGGAATTTCCCCCCAAGTCAGATTGACAGACAGCATGGCGCTTTTTTTCCTGCCTTCCTCTGCAGCGTGGTGCACGGGTCAGTTGCAGTTTTAAACTAGAGTCAATGGTGGATTCTCTGTAACTTGTGGAGCGGGGCAGTTACCCTGTTCCTGGGATAACAGGAGTTAAAAGGTGAAAAGCAGCTGAGGTCGGGTGACTGGGGAGGCAGCCACAGTGGGGGCCACACCCAATTAGGCCACAGTTGGCCCTGATAAAAGGGCTGGGAGCTAGGCAGGCAAGAGTCTCACTCCAGGGCTGCCTGGGAGCACAGGGTACCTTACACAGAGCAGTGCTGGGGAAGGGCAGGCAGAGCTGGGGAGCTCTGGCCTGGCAAGTCCCCAGGCTGAGGTGTTACTAAGGGCCAGGGATGGTACTAGGGCTGCAGAGAGGCAGCTGAGGCTAGAAAGGCAGCAGGTCCAACCCCCTTGCCAATGATGAGTGGACATTGTGAACTGCAGTCTGCCCCAGTGAGCAGGGGCTAGATGATGACTGGCAGTAGCCACTGAGGCAAGGTGGGTATAGAAGGTTGGGGTTCCCCTGGGAGGGGAGACCCAGAGTGTGGGGGTACTGCTGTGGCAGAACCCCAAGGTAAGGGGCACTGGGGTCCAGGAGGGACACTGGCCAGCAGTGGGCGCTCTGGAGCTGGAGAGCTAATTCCTGGACTGACCAGCAGGATGCGCCTCGCCAGTGAGTGCTCAACCTGTTACACTTGAAGTTTTTAAATCATGATTTAAGGACTTCAGTAACTTGGCCAGAGGATAGGGGTCAATTGCAGGAGTGTGTGGGTGAGATTCTGTGGCCTGCAATGTGCAGGAGTTCAGACTGGATGATCATGATGGTCCCTTCTGGCCTTAAAGTCTTTGAGTCATTTCTTAATTTAACAGCATCATCCAAGTGTGAACCAATTGATCAGCACCATTCTCTTCTCAGAAGCTCATCCCAATTTCCATTCCTAGATCCCTTCTAGGTACCTTTGAACTTCCCCAGAATCTCCAATAGCACAATCGTTTTCTGGGAGAAACCACTGACTCGCTCTTCCAGTTCAGGAGAAATCTCCTCTGGCTGCTGGAACTTCCCCTTCTCACACCTGCAGAGAAACAATTTCACGTGATTATATTTTACTGTGTGACTCATTATAAGTTCTGGCTAGTGAGTCACTGCTCTAATGGGCCTGGAGTTAGAATTCCTCGACTTCTCCCAGCCTCAGAGCAGGTGCAACACAGCCCATGGCCGTGCAACCTTCCCTTAAAAGGACTCATTAATATTCTTCAACTCTGGTCTGGAGAGATCAGCTCTGGGGACAAAACAGGAATTGAGTCTCCATGGGCAATTCACTCCTTGGCCTCCATGCTCTGAGGGACAGGAGGTTCCCAGGTGAAGTGCTGTAGAAATCTGCCCTCTAGGAACTAGACTGAGACACCAACTACGCCCTCCCCAGCTCATTCCACACAGGTCTCCAAACAGTCCTCAGGTGGGGAAAGACTCTTGAAAACTGCTGCCCTGGGCTGAATAGTGACCAGTGGCCAGCAGTGACAGGCCCATATTCCATCCCCACAATCCTGAGGCAGCCAGTCCCTCAGGGAGGTGACATCTCTAGGAAATACTTGAGGTCAGTCTTTCCCACTGAATGGAGAATTCCAGAGTCTTCTGTACAAGAGTAAGCACCCCAGGATGAAGTTGATCAGAGAGATTTGTATCCAACATGTGATCTTCCCACACATTTTGATGTAGAGCCCTGGGGAGATGCGGTGCTACCCTCATCATCAAGCTCTTTCCCAGCATTGTGGAGTGTGAGGGAGCCACATACCTGCTCAAGGTGCTTCTGACATCCTAGAGGAGAGAGAGACAAAAGAATTTCAGTCTGCTCTGACACACACACACGGGATTCCAGGGAAGGGATTTAGGAAGTATGGGGGAAGAGACCCTGCCCTGGCCCCAGGGCCATTGATTCCCTGAGCTAATGGGGCTTTTCCATCTTTCATATCTCTGTGACTCTGCTAAGAATAATACTCACTCACATGTCAGCAATGCACACGCCAATTTACAGAGATCTCCGACTGCTGGACTCCAGTGCTTATGATTCAGCAGCCCGCTCCTCCCGGTGTGGAGGTCTGGCATGTTTCTCATGATGAGTGCCGGTTTCCAATTGTCCCTGGAGGTGTTCAACTCCATGCCCCAACCCGACTCTAAACCTTTCCCCAATGCCACACCTCAGCCCAACAACCCCCACCCTGTCTCTTCCTCGCCTCCTCTTGTGAGCTGCCATAAATATAAAGGAAAGAGTAACATAAAATATCTCCTTGCAGCTGTACTGAATCGCTTTACCTGTAAGGGGCTAAGAAGCTCAAATAACCTGGTTGGCTCCTGACCAGAAGGACCAATAAGGAAAGAAGATACTTTCAAATCTGGTGGGTTGGGGGAGGTTTTGTTTGGGTTCTGTTTGTTTGTTCCCTCTCCCGACGGAGAGAGAGACCAGGCAGGTACAACATCTCCTGAAAACCTACCTGAAATGATCCATCTAAGATTACAAAAATTCTAACTAAGGCAAGTAAACGCGTTAGATTATTTTTTGTTTTAGCTTGTGAATTTTCCCTATGCTAAGAGGTAGTTTTCTTCCTGTTTTTGTAACTGTGAAGTTGAGTCCAGAGGGGAATCCTCTGTGTTTTAAATCTTTTTTATTACCCTGTAAAGTTACCTTCCATCCTGATTTTGCAGGTGTGATTCTTGTACTTTTTTCTTTATAATAAAGTTCTTCTTTTAAGAACCTGATTGATTGTAGTGTCCTAAAGATAAGGGTCTGGTCTGTACTTACATTAAAGGCAATTGGTTGGTATATTATTCTCAAATCTCCCCAGGAAAGGGGGTGAAGGGGCTTGGGGGGATATTTTGGGGGAATAGGGATTCCAAGTGACCCATCCCTGAATTTTTGTTTAAATCACTTGGTGGTGGCAGCAATACCATCCAAGGACAAGGAAAGGAATTTGTGCCTTGGGGAAGTTTTTAACCTAAGCTGGTGGAATATAAGATTAGGGGGTCTTTCATGTGGGTCCCCACATCTGTACCCCAGAGTTCAAAGTGGGGAGGGAATCCTAACATGAGCACACTCCCTCCCTGCTCCTCCCCCTCCCTCCCAGCATCTCCTGCACACAGTGGAACAGCTGATTGCAGCAGACATATGGTGCTGGAAGAAGGGGGAGGAGTTGATCGGCAGGCTGATGGTGGGTGGCACTGAGGGGGAGAGCTGGCTGTCCTGGAGCACCCACCTATGTTTCTCATTCAGTCTCACCTGCAGGAATTCACTTGCTGGCTTCTGACACTTCCCCTCCATCTCACTGATCAGCCCATTGAGATGGGAAATCTGCTCGGAGAGTTTACTGCCATTTTCATTCTGGATCCTCACAATCTCCTCATCCAGCTTCTCCAGCTGCGCCAGCAGGAGTCGCTCTTGTTCCTCCAGGAACTGCCGCAGTTGCTGAAATTCAGACACAATCTTCTGCCTCTCGGTTTGTGTTTGTTTCTGTATGAAAATAGGGCAAAGGCTGGTCAGGGACATGGATGGAGCCCGGGGTCCTTTCATGGAGAGCTGAGTGTGCAGGAGGCAGATTTTCTTTGAAAATCCTAAAATGTCTGACATTTGACTCTACCCTGTGGGTACTAGGCAGGGGATTCTCTCACACCTTCCCCTTTGGCCCCTGTATCCCTCTGAAAGGGATGTTTCTCTGTTGGTCATGGTCAGCATATTCTGTTATTTATAGTCTGTGGAAATTCAGACCCAGAGCAGCAGTAGGCAGGACACAGCACTACACTGACAGAGACGCCAGAGGAGTTAAAAGAAACAAACATTCTAAAAATGCACAAAATGACTAGACACAGTGGACAGCACTTCATGGGGACATTCAGTTCACTTGGGGAGGATTTCTGGGCAAGCCACAAGGGCTACTCATCAACTGAAAGGGAAGCTTAGGGCTTGTCTACACATGAATCAAACCCTGCAATCCATGATCATGGAGAAACACACACATAAGCCCATATTCACCTAGGCCACACATGAGTCTGCCTCCAAACAGACCTCCCACTGCCAGTCCCTTCTGGTTCATAACAACAGGCACCTACCAGATACTCCCGGCTTTTCCCCTCTCCAGTCGCTTTCAATCCCAGGAGCGTTTCTCTCTCTTCCCTCAGAGTCTTTGAATGGGCCTGGATTCTTTCCTGAAGAAACAGAAATGATTTGGGAGGTTTCATCTGGATAGTTGAGAGGTGCTTGGAAGTGGGCGTTTTTCCACCCGAATCCCAAGATGACTGTGGTTCTAATCGCTTTGTGACATCAGGACCACCAAGGAGATGAAACCTCATTAATGGAGACTGGGAGCGTGTCACGTTCAGACTCGTTACCAATTCTGGTTCAGTGTTTTTAGTAATTAGAGATCTCAGTTATAACCAAGCTTTACTGGTGTTTGTGAATTGATTAGTGGTACAGTGCATAACAGGGCACTGAAGTCACATGGGGGTGAATCAATAAACCTGTTTTGTAGAAGGTTTAACGAACCAAGTGATACAAATCCCAGAAGCCACCAGGGTTTGAATATGGGCTGGGATTTCAGCCCTGAAGCCCTGGGGACTGCACTGGTTGGACAGAGCTGGTCTAAGCACCAGGGCAAACCCCATGAGACGTCGGGAGGCCATTTGTCTGGTTTGAAGCTGCAGAGTCCCAGTTTTGTGGAGCACTATCCCTGTCCAGTAGGAACTCGGCACTGGACGTGGTTTTGTCTGGTGCAAAAGGGAGAGGAGGAGACTGAAGATGCAGGAGGACACCTGTGAGGGTGGGGGCGGGACTGGGATGGCACCTTCATGCAGAATGATGCAGGTGGGTGGCATGCTGAAAAAAGCGGTGATGGGGCCCACACAGGGTGACTGATACTGGTGAGGATGGGCCCATCCAAGCAGGCGTGGGCATGTCCTATGTTCTGGGGATGTCTCAGCGACCACCCTAATTAGACATGATGCAGATTTGTATAAAGAACAGGTTTGGGTTTGCCCTACTACTGTCCTAAAGCCTTTCCGTGGCAATGCCTGCTGGGCAGGTACCCCACGGTCCCATTCCCTGGTAAAGATCCCGGAAGCAGTGCATTCTGGGAGATTTCAAAAGGCTGCCTGGTGGGACCGATGGAACCACTTTGGCTGGTCCTTGCCCATGTACACAACAGAACAGGTCGGACCGGCACCGGTCAGCTCCAGCCTGTGGTTGGTTTTGCTACAACCCTGTCTAATCCCAGTGGTACTTGGCATGGACCTGAGCTGTCTGGAGCCCTTCTCTGTGCGGACTGAAGGTGTTTGGGGTCCCACACAGCGTTTAGCCCAGTGATCTCCTCTAGTGCAGGCCGGAAACATCTGAGTTTAATCCCTCATGGAGCAACACAGGAGTTCAGAATCCCAGTGAGAAACCTCCTCTCCCTGCTGGGCCTGGGATCTTTATCAAGGTGTCTCTCCCTCCTAGCGGACACACTTCATCACTGGGTGGGGCTGATGCTAAGATGGCAGCATGGCAAAGTGGTTTGGGCCTTGGACAGGGTCTGGGGAGAGCTGGGTTCTATGCTAAGCTCTGTCACTGACATGCTGGGTGACTGTGGGCAACTCGCTGCCCCGCTTTGTACCTCAGTTTCCCTTCCCACCTTTTGTCTAGCTAGACCAGTGGTCACCTACCAGTCAATTGTGATCGACTAGTCGATCCTGGAGATTCTCCCAGTCGATCGCGATCTCCAGCAGCGCAGCAGGGTTGCCCACTGCTGCTAAGGCAGGCTCCCTGCCTGCCCCAGCCGTGCGGCACTCCCAGAAGTGGCCAGCATAGCCCCGCAGCCTGGGGTGAGGGCAGTGTTCTCTTCACTTGGCTCCTGCCTGCAAGCACCGCCCCCGCAGCTCCCATTGGCCAGAAATGGGGAACTGTGGCCAATGGGAGCTGGGGGGGTGGTTCCTGCAGAGGGCGGTAGCGCGCGTAGCAACATGCCCCCCCCCCCCCCCCGGGGCCACAGGGGCACATTGGCGCCTTCCAAGAGTGGCATAGGGTTGGGACAGGCAGGGAGCCTGCCTTAGCCAGGCTGCACTGTTGGCTGTGAGCCGCCTGAGGTAAGTCAGAGCCGCTTGGCTAGAGCCAGCACCCCATACCCCCTCCTGCACCCCGTAACCCCTCCTGCACCCCAATACTCTGCCCCAGCCCGGAGCCCCCTCCTGCACCCCAACCCCCTGCCCCAGGCTCAGCCCAGAGCCCCCTCCCAGACTGCAAACCCCTCGGCCCCAGCCCAGAGCCCGCACCCCCACCTGAATCCCAACTTCCTGCCCCAGACTGGTGAAAGTGTGTGATGGTGGGGGAGAGCAAGCAATGGAGGGGGGGGGGAATGGAGTGAGCGGGCTTCTAGGGGGGTGTAGATCCTGCTTTCAGGATTTGATATTTTGCCTCTGTTGCCACACTGCCAGACCATTAATTTTGTGATAGCATCTCCCGCACAATGAAGACTTTACAAGGCTGAATGATGAGTCACACCTGTGACAGGTAACTTTCAGTGAAATTGGCCTGTAATTAAAGCCCAAAAGTTAACCCATTACTTTTGACAGCAATTCCTTACCTTGTACTCCTGGGCAGCCTCCTCTATGGGAACCACCATGTGAGCGCGGTGAGCCCGGGATCTGTCGCACACCACACAGATGGGGGTTTGATCCTCTTCACAGAACAGTTTCAGAGCTTCCTGGTGTTCCCCACACACCCCACCCCCTCCTGCTCCCTTTGCTGCTTGTAAACTCAGCCGCTTGGCGATTTCTACGACATTTGCCAGCTGCCAGTTGGGCCTGAGGTTTCTCTGTTGCACAGTTTCTCTGCTGCACNTCCCAAAGGGGCTCCCAGCCTACAATCAGCCCCTGTGCTGGTGTGGAGGGTCACTGAGGCGTCCCCCTGTGAGGATGAGGCTGCAGGAGCAGGAGCTGGGTGTCTAAGGAGTGATAGTCAGGCTGGGCAGAATTTTTTTTATAATATATAATTTTGACACATAATGATTATTTTGAGCAATTTTTATATTTATTGATTTAAACTTTCACAGTTGCACAACAGTCTCGGTTTTAAGCATTTCATTCCAATTAAAATTTTCACGGTTGTGGGAAATTATGGGGGGGATCAGACAATAGTTTGGTCAGACCAGAACTATTTAATGACACTAGACACTGAGATTCCAAAAGTTGAAGCTTTAGAACTGTTAAAATTGTCTGTGAGCAGGTAAATCTCCTCCCTCCCCCAGCAGCTCCCCCAGGGCAGTAACCCAGTGCCTCCCCCCCCACCACACGGACAGAGGCTGAAAGTCCATCTGATGGCGGCTCAGGGGCCTGTGGAATGTGCTGGGATCTCAGCCTGGGCCCTAGGGGGGCAGGTGACCCTGTAACACAACCACACCCAGCAAGGCCTGCACCCATTTTCTCCCTGTTTGTCAGTCCCAGCAGAGAGACCAGGGGCTGCAGGGAGACCAAGCTCCTGTCCCCCAGGTGAGGGCTGGAGCCCAATGGCCGAGGGCAGCGGGTGTGAGGGGAGCTGGCACTAGGGGCCTGCAGGGTACCTGGTGTGGGATAAACAGAGACCTCTCAGGCCACTTGCCCATTGCGGCTGCAGGGGATGTGGGGACAGACTGAGGAGGCCTGGGGCAGTCTGGGAAGCCGCCATCGGGGACAAGGAGAGGGAATTCAGCTGTGGCAGGGGAGCCGGGCTGCGCAGAGATGCTGCTGCGGATGCAGCTAGTTACCCGGGTCCAGTGTTGCAGCAGTTTAACAACATGGTTAATAGACGTTGCAGCTCAGCAGAGGGAAGTGCTGATCTTTTGCTGGTCTCCGTGCGCCTTGAGATTTGCAGGCATCGTTCAAACACCTTCCCCTGCTGCTGTCTCAGGTACCTGGGTCTTCACTCAGCATTGCAGAGCAGAGCAGATTCAGTGGTTTGGTACAGGGTTACGGGAAGGAAAAAGACTGGAATGGTACATATCGTACCTGTCATTTCTCTCCCCTGGCTGTCGGATGTACCGTGTGCAGCTGGTTACTTAGAGACATTCAGTCAGACAGCTGGGGTGGCATTTTTGTGATCTGCCCCTTTCTCAGTAAATGGTGACTGTAACTTTACCAACTGGGTCCCTTTGGCATCACTGGGACGCTGAGACCTTTCAGGATCAGGACACTGAATCGTAAGCTTTCCGGGTCTATTTGCTCAGTGTCTGCTCAGAGCTCAGCACCATGGGGCCCTCATCCTCCATAGACTGTGATGCGAAGAGACACACAGGCATTGTATAGATGGGGAAACTGAGGCAGGGAGAGGACTGGTTCAATAGGCCCCTATTCAGTGGCTGCAAGGGCCAGTGCAGACCTTAGCAGCAGCTAGGCAAGTCCTGAGCTCCAGCCAGAGCCGCATCCTTGGTTTAATGCTCCTAAGGGGCTTTGGCAGGGTGCAGAGTATAACAGGTGCAGCTTCACCCTGGCCACACCCCTCTATCCCTCTGCACCCCTCCCTCCTCCAGCCTGTCCCTGCCCCAACCCCCCTCCCTCCCGCCCCTCCCAGGAGCACTCCCTGTGCCTGCAGCTGCTGGGGAGGGGGCACACACAGCCATGCTAGCCGGCACAGGAGCCAGAGCACAATGATGGGCTGGGTCCAAATGTCAAGAATCTCTTTTGATTTAGGGTCCAAATTTGGGTACTGACCTAAGTGCTGCGGGGCTGGTTGTCCAAGGGGCTGGGCACCCGCCGCGCCCACTGACTCCGGCTGCAGCTGCGGATGCAGGTGGAACAAGTGCCCTGAACTCCTGTATGTCGAGGAGATAAACCGAGACACCCACAATTAGGCCACTGTTGAAAATTTTGCCCTTACCGACTTGCCCATTAACAGCAGGACGTGGGCTAAGTCTCATTGTAAGTCGCTGTTTATACTTGGTCATGGCTCAGTCCCATGACTGTAAGCAGCAGAGGTGCTGACCCCAGGGGTGCTCTGGAGCTCAACCCCCCCTGGAAAAAATATAGGGGGAGCTCAGCACCCACCAGCCACAGCTATTCTGCGGGGCTGCCAATGAGCTGTTTGGCGGCTAGGGGAGGTGCCTGGGGGAGGGCGGAGAGCAGCGAGCTGCAGATTGGCTGCGGCTTCGGGGAGAGTTTGGCGTAGGGGTGGGAAGAGGCAGCCAGAGGGCAAGGCCTTAGGGGAGGAGGTGGAGTGTGACTGAGAAGAGGTGGAGCGAGGGCAGAGCATCAGGGGAGGGGCATAGTGGGGGCGGGGCTTCAGGGCAGAGCGGGGGTGGAGCACCCCCAGGGAAAATAAAAGTCAACACCTATGGCAGGGGTCTCAAACTCAAATGACCATGAGGGCCACATGAGTTCTTGTACATTGGCCCGAGGGCTGCATCACTGACCCCCCTTCTGCCCCGCCCCCACTCCACCCCTTCCATGAGGCCCCACCCCAACTCCACCTCCTCCCTGCCCCCAGGGGGAGCAGGAGCAGTGTGGGGTGTGGCGAGGGCTCAGGGCAGGGAGTTGAGGTGCAGGAGGTGTGCAGGGTGTGGCAGGGGCTCAGGGCAGGGAGATGGGTGTGGGGTGCAGGAGGGGTGAGGGGTGTGGGAGGGGGTGTGTGACAGGGGGCTTAGGGCAGGGGGTTGGGGTGCAGGAGGGAGTGAGGGGTGTGGGAGGGGGTGCAGTGTGCAGGAAGGGGCTCAGGGCAAGGGATTGGGGCAGAGAAGGGGTGCAGAGTGTATGGGGGGCTCAGGGAAAGGGGTTGGGGTACAGGAGGGGTGCGGAGTGCAGGAGGGGGCTCAAGGCAGGGATGCGGACTGCAGGAGGGGGCTCAGGGCAGGGGGTTGGGGTGCAGGAGGTGCGGGGTGCAGCGGGGAGCTCAGGGCAGGGGGTTGGGGTGCAGGAGGGGTGCGGGGTGTGGCAGGGGGCTCAGGGCAGGGGGTTGGGGTACAGGGTATGGCAGGGGGTTGGGTGCAGGAGGGGTATGGGGTTCGGGGTGCGGCAGGGGGTTCGGCTGCAGGAGGGGTTCTGGGGGCGGGCTCCAGCCCGGCGTGCACCAGGGGCAGGGCAGGATCCCTGCCTGCTTGCCCCCGCGCCGCTCCGGGAAGCGGCCAGAACCTGGGGGAGGGGGGGCATAAGGCTCTGTGTGTTGCCCTGGCTGCTCCTCCAGTTACCTCCCCCAAAACTCTCATTGGCCGCGGTTCCCCATTCCCAGCCAATGGGAGCTGCGGGGGCTGGTGCCTGGAGGCGAAGGCAACACATGGAGGCCTGTGCCCCCCATCCCCCAGGTTCCGGCCGCTTTACGGGGGCAGGGCGGGCAGGCAGGCAGGGATCCTGCCCTGCCCCTGGTGCACGCTGGGCCGGAGCGGCTCTAGGTAAACGTGGGGGGGGGGGGGCGGTGAAGCCGCAGGGAGCTGGCGGACCGCCGAAAATAACCCTGCGGGCCGTGTGTTTGAGACCCCGGCCTATGGTAAGCAGAGACCTAGCAGTGAATGGCCCATATTATATCCCCAGTGTCTTCAGGCAGCCAGTCCTCCAGGGATGTAACAAGTTCATAATCTTTCCCCCGGGAGGGGTAAATCCACCGTTTTGTTCACAGGGCGAGAACCTCAAGGTTAACTTGAACAAAGTGAAAGTAGCAGAAATGTGGCTCCTGTCCACACTGTGCTGAGGGGAGACGTGGTTTTCACCTGGTGTCCAAGCCCTGCCCAGGCTCAAGCAGTGTGAGGGGGAGTGAGAAGGAGCCACGTGTCTGGTCGAGGTGCCTCTGACGTCCTAGAGGGGAAGAAGAGAGAAAAGAGCGCTCGGTCTAATACGTCACACAGTGGGGTGGGGCTGTCGGACTCTGGGATACAGGGCGATGGCTCTGTGCATGGTAAGCTTAGATCCTCCTTTCAGCAAATGCAGAATGAGGGAAGGGATCAGAGGTTGCAGCAGCACCAGGGGATGAGATTTCAGCAAACCACGTGCTGGCAGTTGCAGAATCCAATCCGTGAAAGGCCCCAGCACAGCAGAGCACATGGACACAGGTGTTATCAATGCAGCTCTCACCACACTGGGGAGTGCTGCATAAAAATGGATGGTTGAGTCTGGCCCACTGAACTCAAGGCCACCACCAGCCTATGACTAGCAGCAGACAATGCTGAGTGCAGGACTGAGAATCAGGCAGTGGCTCCCTAAGGGGTTGCCCCGAGGTCTGAGGATAAACCAACCTGTCCTGGGAATGGAAACGGGGAGGCAGCCAAAGAAACGAGACTATTCAGGGACAGTAAAGGCTGCAGGGAAAAAATAAGGGCAAAACAAGCAAACCAGTGAAACGGTAACTGCCAGGCGTCAACAGGGATCAGAAGGGATTTTACAAACACTGGAAATAGAGGCCCTGTCCTGGCACCAAACCCATGGACTGTCTGAGCTAATGGGTCTTTTCATCTCTAACATCTGCACGTCTGTAACTCTGCAAAGAACAGAGGGCCGCCCCTAGCTATTCTGGGACCCTACAAAGCCCCCTCGTGGGGGGGACGGGACCCAAGGCCTTTGTGGGTGGGGGGCTGGCCCCAAGCCTCTGTGGGGTGGGAGGCCTGGCTTGGGGGGAACCACCCTCCAGCACTCACTGGCGGCCACCAAAAATGTGTTCCTGAGAACCCCTGGGCTAGACGCTCATGATGGGCCCTTCTGACCTTAGAGCCTGTGAGTGGAACAGGAGCCGGACACAGAGATGCTGCAGCGCGGCCGGTTGATCGCTAGGACCCAGGAGCAGCTGGGAGGCGGCTCTGGGGGGAGCGATCGCTGGGCTCAGGCCCGGCAGCAGGAAGTGACTCGCAGCCGCTGCGGTGACTCTGGCTCCCAGGCTCCTGGCGAGATCCCCGAGCCCCGGCGGCTCCGCTCGGAGGGAAGGTGAGAGAGACCCGCCCCCCGCCCCCCCCGTCACACCCGGGCTGCAGGGGGAGGTTTGGCCCCAGGCTGCTCCCAGCGGAGCTGGCTGCGATTCCCTGCCCTGGGCCCGGGAAAGCTGCCGCCAGCTCCCGGTGTGTGCGGGGCGGGGGCAGGATCACGTTACCACCCATCCCCCTCCCCCCCTGCTGCTTTGTTTCCCTGCCCGGGCTGGTGTGGACGGAGGCTGCAGCTCAGGGAGATCTGAGGGGGGCAGAAGGTGGGCTGGGGCCAAACTGAATGCAGGGTGGGGGGCCCGAGCTGGGGGCCGGGGAAGGAGCGGGTCCCAGGGGCACAATCAGGGCCGGGGGGCGGGCAGCACAGGCGCTGGATCTAGGCTGGTGGGGCCCTGCCGCCACCCCTGGCTTGAAGGGGTTTCCATCCTATCCAGGGTTTACAGTTTGGTTCAATGGCTCTCAGCCCCCCCCCTCCCCCCACTGTACAGATTGTTTCAGCCCCCCTGCCTGGGACTAGGAGCCGGGGATAAGAAGGGGTACAGCCGGCGGGGGGTGAACCTAGAGCTGGGTGGGGGCAAGCTGGGAACACAACATATAACAGATCTTGTTAGCACAGAAATCAGGAACATTCAGCAAATTCCATCTTGGGGAGAATCCAGAGACCGGATCTGGCCCTGGGCTCTCCCCGCTGAGCAGTATATAAAATCATAAGTGGTGTGGAGAAAGTAGATAAGGAAAAGTTATTTACTTCTTCCCATAATATAAGAACTTGGCGCCACCAAATGAAATTAATAGGCAGCAGGTTTAAAACAAATAAAAGGAAGTTCTTCACACAGCGCACAGTCAACTTGTGGAACTCCTTGCCTGAGGAGGTTATGAACGCTAGAAATATAACAGGGTTTAAAAGAGAACTGGATAAATTCATGGAGGTTAAGTCCATTAATGGCTATTAGCCCGGATGGGTAAGGAATGGTGTCCCTAGTCTCTGTTTGTCAGAGGGGAGTGATGGATGGCAGGAGAGAGATCACTTGATCATTCCCTGTTAGGTTCACTCACTCCAGGGTCGGTAGACAGGATACTGGGCTGGATGGATCTTTGGTCTGACCCAGTATGGCCGTTCTTATGTTCTTAGTTCCAAAACAAGAGACTGACCCGCTTCCAGCTCCCCATCCCCAGTGATGTCCAGCTGCCCCTCCTCCATACTTTCTCTCTTTCCCAGGAAAACAGGTCACCTGGCCTCCCCCTCTCTCGCTGTTCTCCAACACCTTCGGCTGGCTCCTTGCAGAGGACCTGCTCTGGCCATCACTTGCCAGGATACAGAATTTTGGCCATTCTCTATGCCCAGGCAGCCACTCTGCAGTGACACCTGCCCTCTAGAGGTCTCTGCAATGATCACACACCTGTATCCCACCAGCTTGATACTTGAGTAACACATGGGGAAACTGAGGCACACACATGGCATTCAGAGAAAACATTAAGAACATTCCCGCTTCATCACACCCCTCTGAGATCAGCCCAGGGGCCCTTTCTCCAGTGGCTGGAACCACTCTGACCATACCAGCCCCTGAGCCTGAGCCTGCAGGTGATGGAGAGNCCTGCAGGTGATAGAGAGACCTGGGGAAAGGGCTGGAGCCGGGCAGGGAAATGACTCTGCACAAAGGGCCCCTTTTAGGGACCTATCGGTGTCTTAGGGTGTTCAGTGCTGGGGGAGGGGCTGGGTCTGTGTTGTGATAAAGTGACTGAGGGTTTTCCCAGCGCAGCAGAGCGTCTGTCTGCAGGGAGGGAGCCTGGTGGGGGGGGGAATCGGGGTGTGACATGGATTCAAGCCCCTTCTGTAACCTCCCCTCTCGCCCCGACAGACTGAGGAATCACGTCCACATGACGCTCCAGATCATCCCGTCTTCCAGGGGAGAGGGAAGGGAAATGGCTGTGATGGAGCCAGCTCAGGTAGGGGATTTGCAGGGAGCAGCAAGGGGAGGATTAATTGTAGAGGGGGAGGGGCAGGAAACACACAGTGTGAGGCAGGGAGGGGACAGGGTGTGATAAACCTGCTGGAACATGATCAACCTGGGTCTGATTTTGTGAACAGGTGGGGGGGGGGGGAATTCCCCCATTTCTCTCTCAGGGAACACCCCACTGGCCAGAGGCTGCTGTGAAATACGAAGGGAAGCTGTTGGGATTCCTGTCCCCGGCTCAGAGCTCTGCTTCCCGTATCAGCCTGTGGCTGGCAGGCGTGTGGGAAATGAGAAGACTCTGCCGTGCTCCGTGTGCTGGCGGGGACAAGGAGCTCTCACCTTCTCCCACCCCCTGAAGCCTCCTGGCTGCTCTGAGCAGGGTGGGGGGAGGATTCTTCTTTTCTGGGCCTCCTCGCCCGTGACTGGTGGGATTGTGGCTGGGGCAGCAGGTGCTGAGTGGGGGACTCTTGTTGTTTCAGATGCCGGTGACCTTCGAGGAGGTGGCTGTGTATTTCACCCAGGGGCAGGGGGCTCTGCTGGACCCCACTCAGAGAGCCCTGTACAGGGACGTCATGCAGGAGAACTATGAGACAGTGACCTCGCTGGGTAAGGGATTCCTGTCCCCTCGGTTATTAGAAGCTGTGGGGTCTGCATGTCTGACACTGGTCAGGTTCTTCCCTGGTCCTTAGATTGGAGGGGAATGGGCTCCATAATGCACAGCTGCCATGTGAGAGAGACTTGCATCTCCGTACACTCTCCAGTGAGACCAGGGTGTCAAAACCTAAGGCATATCCTAAATCATCCTCACCCGACCCCCCTAGCTTTCCATGCGGAGAAGCCATGCATTGTCCTGTCTGTGCTCTTTCTCATTCACACACACAATCCCTGTTCACCTCCCTCCTTGGTAACAGCTCCAGCCATGCGGAGAGCTCTGGGCTCCGCAAGCTTAGAAATAGGTATGAGTTGAATTCCGGAGCTGGGTGTGTGTCAGCAAGGCTCCCAGAAAACACAGATCCTAGGAACTCCTAGTGAGGGTGTCACAATTCCCCCCAATCTCCCCAGACGTCTGCCTCCCCGAAGGCGGCTCAGTGACCACATTCCCGTCCTCTTGGATTCCACATTCCCCAGCACAGCACAGCACAGGGACAGGTTCTACCCACAGAATATCCTTTCTGACAGACGCTCTCTCAATCCTCCACACACCCTGATCTGCTCTGATTTCACCCCCTGCGCAGGATTTTCCCTTCCCAAACCTGACCTGATCACCCAGCTGGAACGAGGGGAAGAGCCGTGGGTGCCCGATCTCCAGGCCTGTGAGGAAAGAGAGATCCCAAGAGGCGCCCACACAGGTGAGGACTGACACAAAAACCATCTGGTGAATGAAGGAAAAAATTTAGAATCCCCAAAATGTGGTATCCGTAAGTGCCCTCGGTTCTTCCTCATCTCCCCCAGGGCAGGGCTGCAGTCAGCAGATATCACTGACATCACTTTCCATGGGTCCTGTTACCTGCAGGAGTTTCCTTTCCAACCTTCCTTCTCTGTGAAAGTTTGGGTGGGAAGTGGAGGCAGAATCCAATTGCTCTATCTGTGCAGCTTTAGTATGTTGGGTTTTCCCTCATTGCTATTCCTTTCTTTCTTTCTCTCAGGCACAATGACTCCTGTCTGGATTGTCTCTCTCCCAGCAGGGGAAGTGGAACCAGAGGGGTCCTTTATGGGAAGAACTGAAGGGAATTTTTCCCAGTGTTTGGAACAGGGAGAAGCATGGGGAAATTGGCAGAGGTCAGAGAAGCTTCTGGGAAACCAGTCAAGGGAGCAAATGGATGAATCTGTTATATATGGGGAAGGACACAGGGATCCCACAGCCCAGCAGACAACCCCCAAGGAAGACAAATGCTATGAATGCCTCAGTTATGGGAAAGGATTTGTTCTGAGACCACAGCTTGTTACGCTTCAGGCAATAAATACCGGAGAGAAATCACTTCAATGCTTGGCCTGCGGGGAAAGCTTCAACAACCGCTCAGATGTTTATAACCATGGGAGAAGTCACACAGGAAAGAAACCCTATCAATGCCTCGCGGGCAGGAACTGTTTGAATTGGAAGTCAGCACTGACTACACATCAGATAAGCTACACAGGAGAGAGACCCCATAAGTGCTTAGACTGTGGAGAAAGTTTTAGATGGAAGTCAGACGTTGTCAGACATCAGGCTATACATACAGGCGAGAGACCCCATAAATGCTTAGACTGTGGAAAAAGTTTGATACGGAGGTCAAACCTTGTTACACATCAGGCTATCCACACGGGAGAGAGACCCCACAAGTGCTTAGACTGTGGAGAAAGTTTTAGATGGAAGTCAGACGTTGTCAGACATCAGGCTATCCATACAGGAGAGAGACCCCGAAAGGACGTACACTGTGGAAAGAGAGTGAGAAGGAGGTGAAGGCCGGCGACACATCAGACAATCCACACGGGAGAGAGACCCCACAAGTGCTTAGACTGTGGAGAAAGTTTTAGATGGAAGTCAGACGTTGTCAGACATCAGGCTATCCATACAGGAGAGAGACCCCATAAACGCTTAGACTGTGGAAAAAGTTTCCTACGGAGGTCAAACCTTGTTACACATCAGGCTATCCACACGGGAGAGAGACCCCACAAGTGCTTAGACTGTGGAGAAAGTTTTAGATGGAAGTCAGACGTTGTCAGACATCAGGCTATACATACAGGCGAGAGACCCCATAAATGCTTAGACTGTGGAAAAAGTTCCATACGGAGGTCAAACCTTGTTACACATCAGGCTATCCACACGGGAGAGAGACCCCATAAGTGCTTAGACTGTGGAAAAAGTTTTAGATGGAAGTCAGACGTTGTCAGACATCAGGCTATCCATACAGGAGAGAGACCCCATAAGTGCTTAGACTGTGGAAAAAGTTTTAGATGGAAGTCAGACGTTGTCAGACATCAGGCTATCCATACAGGAGAGAGACCCCATAAATGCTTAGACTGTGGAAAAAGTTTCATACGGAGGTCAAACCTTGTTACACATCAGGCTATCCACACGGGAGAGAGACCCCATAAGTGCTTAGACTGTGGAAAAAGTTTTAGATGGAAGTTAGGCCTTGCTAAACATCAGACAATCCACACGGGAGAGAGATCCCATAAGTGTTTAGACTGTGGAAAAAGTTTCATACAGAGGTCATACCTTGTTACACATCAGACAATCCACACGGGAGAGAGACCCCACAAGTGCTTAGACTGTGGAGAAAGTTTTAGATGGAAGTCAGACGTTGTCAGACATCAGGCTATCCATACAGGAGAGAGACCCCATAAGTGCTTAGACTGTGGAAAAAGTTTCGTACGGAGGTCAAACCTTGTTACACATCAGAGGATCCATACAGGAGAGAGACCCCATGAGTGCTCAGATTGTGGGAAAAGTTTCATACAGAAGTCAGACCTTGTTAGACATCAGGCAATCCACACGGGAGAGAGATCCCATAATTGCTTAATCTGTGGAAAAAATTTCCTGAGGAGGTCAGATCTTGTTAAACATCAAGCAATCCACAAAGGAGAGAGACCTCATAAGTGCTTGATCTGTGGGAAAAGTTTCATACAGAGGTCAGCCCTTGTTTCACATGAAAGAATTCACACAAGAGAGAGACCCCATAAGTGCTTGGACTGTGGGAAAAGTTTTGCATGGAGATCAGCCCTGGTTACACATCAGAAAATACACACTGGAGAGAGACCCCATAAGTGCTTAGACTGTGGGGAAACCTTCAATAACCTCTCAGATCTTAATAACCATGGGAGAAGCCACAGGGAAAAGAAATCCTATCAATACCTCGAGGGCAAGAACTGTTTGAATTGAAAGTCAGCACTGACTACACATCAGCTAAGCCACACAGGAGAGAGACAGCATAAGTGTTTGGACTGTGGGAAAAGTTTCACACACAACTCAAATCTTATAACACATCGGAGGATCCATACAGGAGAGAGACCCCATAAGTGCTTGGACTGTGGGAAAAGTTTCACATGGAGATCAGCCCTGGTTACACATCAGAGAATCCACCCGGGGAGAGACCCTATAACTGCTTAGCCTGTGGAAAGAGTTTTATATGGAGGTCAAACATTGTTAAACATCCGGCAATCCACACTGGAGAGCAACCCCATAAGTGCTTAGACTGTGGGAAACATTTAATAAACCAATCAGTCCTTGTTTTACATGAGAAAATCCACACAAGAGCAAGACTCCATAAGTACTTGGACTGTGGCAAAAGTTGCACACTGAGATCACAGCTCATTAAACACTGGAGAATTCACACACAATCCAACTTCTGTGACGCCTTCGTGCACCTCTAGAAAAAGAACTAGCAGAATCTTGTTTGAGGGAGAAGGTAATATGCCACGTTTACAGAGAATTCTTAATAGGAGTAAAAGATAAGTAATTCAGTTTCTATTCCTAGCTAAGATTGTCACACACACACACACACAGTTCTACAGATGTAATACAGTTACCAGCCTCAGTTGCTCGTACTAGTCCACTGGCCAGGTGGTCTAGTCACGAGGAGGGGAGCCAGGTCCTGTACACGGTGCGCACCGATGCTTCTGGAGGATGATCGTAGAATGGGAAGAAGAACCCAACCCTATGGTTTTGCACCCAGCTTTTTTATATGTTTCTGTCCATAGATCCTGTCCTGTCCCACTGCCCCTGGACACTATGTGGCCATGAGTCATCAGTTAATGGCAGATGTGACTTTGATCTTTTTTTTCCTGGGGCTTTTGTTTCTCTTTCTCTTGGGTGGGTTCTTTTGCCATCAGGGTGGTGCTGGCTGCTGGTCTTTGAGATGAGCTGGCATCAGGGACTGATCCCATCACACACCTGCACGCACATTCACACTTTTAAGTGAAACACACACACCTAACATTAAATGGAGCTTCAGTTACAATATGGAGTTGCTTTAGTTAGAATGTATCAGTGGCTTAAGATTGGGGGGGGGGGGGGGGGGGGGGGGGGGGTNTAGAGACTAGATCTTTGAAATGTAAACTTGTATTGTTAAAAACTTGGAAGAAGATAGTGCTCTTGATGAATCGCAATTAACTAAAAAAAAATTAATTGTGGGTAGAAAAATAAATCTCACTGGATGACATTATTAAATAATAGAACACCAATTGAAATTTGTTAAATATTTTTGGATGTTTTTCTATGTTTTCATATCTATTGATTTCTATCACAACAAAGAATAGAAAGGGTACAGTGCTCACTTCGTATTATTTTTGATTACAAATATTTGTACTGTAAACATGAAAAGCAAAAATAGTATTTTTCAGTTCACCTCATACAAGTACTGTAGTGCAATCTCTTCATCATGAAAGTATAATTTAGAAACAGATTATTTTTGTTATACAAGTGCACTCAAAGCAATTAAAAACTTTAGAGCCTAGAAGTCCACTCAGTGCTACTTCTTTTTCTGCCAATCGCGTAGACAAACAAGTTTGTTTCCATTTGCAGGAGATAATGCTGCAAGTGAGAAGAGGCAATTTTATGACACTGTTGTAGCTGTAGTCGCAAGATATTTACATGCCAGTTGCGCTAAAGATTCCTATGTCCCTTCATGCTTCAACCACCGTTGCTTAATATCCCTTCCCCTGGCCTGTTGTACCTGCTGCCCATACTCAGACCAGAGCTTTTTTTTTTTTTTTTTTTTTTTTTCACTTATCACTTTATTTTGTACAAAAACATTTAAGTAGTTGCCACAGCAGCTGCCTGGGTTCTCTGCACTGAAACTCTGGTGTGGGTCTTAGCCAGATGATCAGTGAATTCCTGATAAGGAGACTTGGTGAACACAGTCTCCTTCCAGAGGTCAGGGGTCAGATAACTGTAGGTCTTGGAGATCGCATCAAAGGTGGCTTTAGCAAAGTTGCCCAGTGTAGCAGTACAACTGATCATTCTTCAGCTTTTCAGAATGGTGTCTGGTTCGGGAGAGTTGGAAATCTTATCTGCCAGGGAAATTCCCTCTGGCTGGCATTTTCCATTTGCCTGCCTCCTGCCGAAGGAGAGTCAATTCGCATTTATTTATTTTTTGAGCTTCTCCTACAGACATAGCTGCTATCGCCCATTGGGGTGGATTAATTAACTCTCCTGCTGGTGCAGTACAGAAGTGGGCTCCCTGTAGGAATGTGCTACTTATCATGGACTGAGCATGCTCAGTAACATCTGCTAAAGCCACTGCCCTTCACCCTGCCCTTACCAAGCATAGGATTGTGCTGAGTGCTTTTTACAGGAGTTAAAAGGGGCAAATCGGAGGGGGGGGGGGCGTGGCCAGGGTCTGAGCAGGGGGCAAAAATTAACTGGTCGGGGGGTCACGCAGCTGACAAACACCTGCCAGGAATGGTCTAGATAATACTTAGTCCTGCCAAGAGTGCAGGGGGAAAAGTGCCATCTGTGGTCATTTGCTCCATCAAAGAGCAGTTTTTTTAAAGAGCAGTTTCTTAAGAACCATTCATATATCAGCAACTGGTGCAGGTAGCACATTCCTATAGGACACCCGCCAACTCCCACTGTGTGCAGAGCAGAGGGAAGACAATCCATGCTGTACTGGGGGCTGGGACAGCCACACCTGGGTGGGGG
>QXTE01000470.1:297291-447853 GCA_003942145.1 Platysternon megacephalum
CTTCTTTTTGAGCTGCAGCGTGTCTGCTCTGCAAATTACGGGGACATTTGCTGTTACTGGAAATCTCCACTCAGCAGGCTCAAAAAAGAGGCTCTCTCTGAGAAAACCCAGCCGTAGGGTAACCCTGTTTGTTACTGAAATATGGTGTAGTTCTGGGGAACGCCCACAAACTAACTCCTCAGAGACAACAAAGGACTGACTATCCGAGTTAGAAAACTCTTATTTGGCCGTCCACCAATAGGAAGAAAGGGGTAAACAAAGAAACTTACAATTCAGCTGTAGCACAGTGTGCAGCTCACCTATGCCATGGAGTTCCTTGACCCCATGACCCACTAAAGACTTTTCCAGTATAAAGGTTCCCCTCCCCCATCTCTACTCAGGGCAGCAAGATCACTTGAAAGACAATAGGAGCATCATTGAGCTGGGGGAGTGGTCCTAGCTGGAAGGCTTTCCAGTGAGCAGGGAACTGCTGAAAGCTTTTGGGTGAGACAAATAGGGTATGTCTACACTCCAAACCTAAGTTGACCTGTATGAGGTTGACTTCTAACCACTCCAGTAATGACTGCGGTAGACTATGTCCACACTATCCTTCTTGGGGCGCTGGGGCGCGTCCTCACCAGGAGCACTTCCACCGACCTAAGAGGGGCAGTGTGGGGAGCTGAGAGCCCGGTCCCTCAACTCCAGCAGCAGCTCCCTCCCAGGAATCTGGCTGCCATACAAGCTCTGTGTGAGCTGCCCCCCATCTAGGTCCCGTTCCCTGCTGGGCTGCCCCCCTCCACTCCCTCTTCCCCACAAAGAGCGAGGCAGGAACGTTCCCCCCTCTTACCTCTGTGCATATTTATTGGTTTCTCCTAAAATTAATTAGGATTATAGGGGAAAGTGTCAGAGCGGCCACCAGCGAGAGTTGCTGGCCACACTTTGAGGCCACCAAATTTGGTCGTGAGAACCCCTGGGCTAGATGCTCATGATGGGCCCTTCTGACCTTAGAGCCTGTGAGTGGAACAGGAGCCGGACACAGAGATGCTGCAGCGCGGTGGGTTGATCGCTAGGACCCAGGAGCAGCTGGGAGGCGGCTCTGGGGGGAGCGATCGCTGGGCTCAGGCCCGGCAGCAGGAAGTGACTCGCAGCCGCTGCGGTGACTCTGGCTCCCAGGCTCCTGGCGAGATCCCCGAGCCCCGGCGGCTGGTGCTGGGAGCCCGGAGCCCGGGCTGCAGCCGGGAGAGGGGAATCTCCAGCAGGGCCCTTCCCGCTGCTCCCCAGGAGCCTCTCCCAGGGCAGAGCCCCCAGCCTGGCCAGGGCCCTTCCCGGCCCGGCCCCTGCCCCAGGGGGGCCCCGCTCGGAGGGAAGGTAAGAGAGACCCGCCCCCCCCCGTCACACCCGTGCTGCAGGGGAGGGTTTGGCCCCAGGCTGCTCCCAGCGGAGCTGGCTGCGATTCCCTGGGGAAACTGAGGCACACACACACTATTCAGAGAAAACATTAAGAACATTCCTGCTTCCTCACATCCTGACACCAGCCCCAGGGGCACTTTCTCCAGTCACTGGAACCGCTCTGACCATACCAGCCCCTGAGCCTCCAGGTGATGGAGAGAGCTGGGGAAAGGGCTGGAGCCGGGCAGGGAAATGACTCTGCACAAAGGGTCCCTTTCAGGGACCAGCTGGGGAGTTTGGCCTACAAGAGGAGGGGGCTCTCTGTGTCTGTGAGTCCCAGAGCTGCTGCCCTCAGTGACACAACCGGGTTCAACCCCCCGTTACCAGTGGCTGAGCTGCCTAATGAGAGCAAAGGCCCACGACAATGGGGCAGTCACCCGTCCTCCCAGGGCGAGGGAAGAAGATAAAAAGGGAGAGCGGAGAGACTTGAAGGGCAGCAGGAGCAAGAAGTGGGGAGGGAGGTTCCCAGCTCCCAGCCCTGCCCAGATCCATTCCCTGCACCCCCGGAGCAGTCAGCTCTCCTGGGAACAAGGGGAGGAGCTGAGAGAGGAAAAGCCAGTTGCTGACTCAGCTGAGCACCGCACTACTGAGGGAGAAGGGGGAGAGCTAGAGGGGGTTACAATACACTGTGGGGCAGTGCCCTAAAGTGACTCCTTTGATTCTGCTCTTTTTCCAGTGTTTGGCTCAGAGCTGCTGTTCTGGGGAGGTTTAGAAGGGACTTGGTGGGTTTAGTTCTAATGGGGGGTGGGGTGGCCTGGCCGGGGTGGTAATGAACTAACTGGGTTTCTTCCCAGCATGGCAGAGTCATAGAATCAGAGCGTCTGTCTGCAGGGAGAGAGCCTGGGGGGAATCGGGGAGTGACATGGACTCCAGCCCCTTATGAAACCTGCCCAATCTTCCTGCTCCTCTGACAGGCTGAGGAATCGCGTCCACGTTTCGCTCCAGATCGTCCCGTCTTCCAGGAGACAGGGCAGGGAAATGGCTGTGATGGAGCCAGCTCAGGTAGGGGATTTTCAGGGAGCTTTTGGTGGTGGGGGAGGGGTATTGTAGAGGGGTTAATCACCCGGGGTGTGATAAACCTGCTGGAACATGATCAACCTGGGTGTGATTTTCTGAACAGGCCCATTGGCGGGTCGGGGGGAGGGGAAACATTCCCCCATTTCTGAACCAGGACCCCCCCTTGCTGGGCAGGGCTGGGAAAACTGACCAGACTCCCTGTGCTGGAGCCCGAACCCACAGGCCAGAGGCTGCTGTGAAATACGAAGGGAAGCTGTCGGGATTCCTGTCCCTGGCTCAGAGCTCTGCTTCCCGTATCTGCCTGTGGCTGGCAGGTGTGTGGGAAATGTGAAGACCCTGCCCCGCTCTGTGAGCTGGGGGAGTGGGGGGGGGGGACAAGGAGCTCTCACCTTCTCCCCACTCCCAGAAGCCTCCTGGCTGCTCTGAGCAGGGTGCGGGGAGGATTCTGCCACTCTGGCCCTCCCAGATCTTCACTTTTTTTCCCCTTTCCCATGACTAGTGGGATTGTGGCCGGGGCAGCAGGTGCTGAGTGGGGGACTCTTGTTGTTTCAGGTGCCGGTGACCTTCGAAGAGGTGGCTGTGTATGTCACCCAGGGTCAGGGGGCTCTGCTGGAGCCCGCTCAGAGAGCCCTTTACAGGGACGTCATGCAGGAGAACTATGAGAGGGTGACCTCGCTGGGTAAGGGATTCCTGGCCTCTTGGTTATTGGAAGCTGAGGGGGGGTCTGTGTGTCTGACACCGCAATGAGACCAGGGTGTGAAAACCTAAGGCACATACTAAATCATCCCCACCCAACCCCGCTAGCTTGCAAGGTGGAGAAGCCGTGTATTGTCCTGTCTGTGTTGTTTCTCAGTTGCTCACAGAATCCCTCTTCTCCCTCCTCCTTGGGAACAGCTCCAGCCATGTGGAGGGCTCTGGGTTCCGCAGGTTTAGAAATAGGCAGGGGTTTAACACTAGAGCTGGGTGTGCGTCACAATTCCCCTCACCTCGCCAGACGTCTGCCTCCCCCGAGGGGGCTCAGTGACCACGTTCCCGTCCTCTTAGATTCCACATTCCCCAGCACAGCCCAGGGACAGGTTCTGCTCATGGAATGTCCTTTCTGACAGACACTCTCTCAATCCTCCATGCATCCTGATCTGGTCTGATTTCACCACCTGCACAGGATTTCCCCTTCCCAAACCTGACATGATCAGCCATCTGGAATGAGGGGAAGAGCCGTGGGTGCCCGATATCAAGGCCTGTGAGGAAAGAGAGATCCCAAGAGGTGCCCACACAGGTGAGGACTGATACACTACTAACATTGGAACCACTGCACTTCAGTCCCGTGCAGGGCACCAGACACTACTGCTGGTTTTCAGCCTCAAATTGCTCCCTCAAGGCATCCCTAATCCTAGCAGCCCCGTGCTGGTCCCGTCTAATAGCCCTGCTCTCCGGCTGTGCAAATTCAGCCTCCAGGTGCTGAACATCGGAGGTCCATGCCTGACTGAATCTTTCACCCTTCCCTTCACAAATATTATGGAGGGTACAGCACGCGGATATAACCGCAGGGATGCTGTTTTCGGCCAAGTCCAGCTTCCCATACAGAGATCGCCAGCGGTCCTTTAAACGGCCAAAAGCACACTCCACAGTCATTCGGCACTGGCTCAGCCTGTAGTTGAACCGTTCCTTGCTACTGTCAAGGCTCCCTGTGTAGGGTTTCATGAGCCATGGCATTAGCGGGTAAGCGGGGTCTCCCAGGATCACAATGGGCATTTCGACTTCCCCTACTGTGATCTTCCACTTTGGGAAAAAAGTCCCGGCCTCCAGCTTCCTGAACAGGCCAGTGTTCCGAAAGATGCGTGCATCATGCACCTTTCCGGGCCACCCTCTGTTAATGTCAATGAAACGCCCACAGTGATCCACAACCGCCTGGAGTACCATAGAGAAATACCCCTTCCGATTAACGTACTCGGATGCTAGGTGGGGTGGTGCCAGAATAAAAATATGCATCCCATCTATCGCCTCTCCACAGTTAGGGAAACCCATTTGTGCAAAGCCATTCACAATGTCCTGCACGTTACCCGGAGTCACGGTTCTTCTGAGCAGGATGCGATTAATGGCCCTGCAAACTTGCATCAACACGATTCCAACGGTCGACTTTCCCACTCCAAACTGGTTCGCGACCAATCGGTAGCTGTCTGGAGTTGCCAGCTTCCAGATTGCAATAGCCACCCGCTTCTCCACTGGCAGGGCAGCTCTCAATCTCGTGTCCTTGTGCTGCAGGGTCGGGGTGAGCTCCTCACACAGTCCCATGAAAGTGGCTTTTCTCATCTGAAAGTTCTGCAGCCACTGCTTGTCATCCCAGACTTGCATGACGATGTGATCCCACCACTCAGTGCTTGTTTCCCAAGCCCAAAAGCAGCATTCCACAGTGCTGAGCATGTCCGTGAATGCCACAAGCAATTTCGTGTCGTACGCATTACGCGACTCGCTATCATCGTCGGACTCCTCATTGTCACTTTGGATCCTAAGGAATAGCTCGACTGCCAAACGTGATGTGCTGGCGAGACTTGTCAGCATACTCCTCAGCAGTTCAGGCTCCATTTCCCGCAGACCGAAACGGAGCACACAGATCACGCTGCACAATAACCGTTGAAAGATGGCGCCAAATGTGGACGGAAACACAGGGATTGCTGGGATGTGAAGCGATGCATCACGGGGCATTGGGACAGGACCCAGAATGCCCCACACCCCACGCCCCCTTCCCACAACCCACGGCGCCAGAATGGGAAGAGGTGCTCTGTGGGATGGCTGTCCATAATGCACCACTCCCAATGCCACTGCAAGTGCCGCAAATGTGGCCACGACAGTGCGCTGGCAGCTGTCAGTGTGGACAGACTGCAGCACTTTCCCTACTCAGCTGTACGAAGGCAGGTTTAACTCGCAGCGCTGTACAGCTGCAAGGTTAGTGACGTAACTCAGGGCTGTGAAAAATTGTGCCCTGCCTGCCACAGCTGGATGGACCTAACCCCCGGTGCAGACAATGGAATTCCTCTGGTGACCTGGCTACGGCCTCTCAGAAACAGGGATGAACTAGAGCGATGGAAAAACCACTTCCGTCAATGCAGGATGCATCTACACCGTAGCTCTGCTGTAGTGTAGACATTCTCTTATTCTTCCGGAGGCCTGGTCTACACCTACAACTTAGGTCAGCCTAGCTACATTGCTTAGAGCTGTGAAAACTTTCACACCTTGTGTGATGTAGTTAGGCCGCTCTAACCCATGATGTAGGCACAGTAGGACAGTGCACATGGCCGACTTTTTGCTGCCCCCTGTCAGTGGCGGCAGTAAGTGGGCTGGGGCTTTGTCACTCTGCTTCCCGCCGCCGGCGGTGACTGTGAGGGTGAGCCTGACCCCTGCTGCTGGTGCACGGCACTAGGCCACCAGGCCCCAGCTAATCCCCCAGGCCGTGTCGCTTGGGGGAAGAGGTGGAATGGGGGCGGAGCTTAGGGGAAGAGGTGGAATGGGGGCGGAGCTTAGGGGAAGAGGCAGGGCTGGAGCTTAGGGGAAGAGGTGGAATGGGGGCGGAGCAGGGGCAGGAAGAGGTGGGGGGCTTCCCAGCCCTGCCCCTTCCACCACTGAGGGCCCACCCCTTCCAAGGGCAGAGCCACCCCCCCTTGGTAAGGATGCTGGACCTGGTGCAGGGCGCACCGGTAAGTCGCAGCGTTTACTTTCACCCCTGAGTGCAGGAGAGGAGGGACTCAGCCATGCAGCAGTGGGCAATGGGGGCTTGCAGAAGAGATGGAGCAGGGAGGGGAAAAGGGAGAGCGCAGGTGGGGCAGTGGCCTGGCAGTGGCTGTGCCAGGGGAGACTTAGCCTCCCCTGGGCTAATATACCTGCCACCTATGGGAGACTGGGCCGTGGACTCCTCATGCCTGCTGCCACTCCAGCACCTAAAACATTCCCCATAGAAAAGTACGGGCACCGAAGTCTGCATCATGGAAAATGGACAGCGTTGAAATCTGCAAAAAGTCATTGGCAATTGTAGACGCTCCCACGGTCTTTGCGCAAAAAAGGGACTTTTCCTGCTTTAAATGGGAAGTGTAGACATACCCTAAGTAGGTTTCCCAGCAACTCCAAAAAGAAAACCACCCGCACGAGAGGCGAACAGCTCTCACCGGGGCAGCTTCTGCGCTGATGTGCAAGTGAAGACACGTTCTTGCTGTTCACAAAGCTTTTAGCCTCCTCAGGAATCCCACAGGGCCTAGGTGTCCGCTGTAGCCAGCACTTCTGCTGCTGTGACGCCAGGTAAACAGAGGTCCGCCCCACCCCCTGTAAGCCACAGGAACTTTGAATCTCCCATTCCTATTTTCTTAGCAAGTGCTCACTTATCATCTGGCCAGCTGACAATGGCTGCTCCACGGAGCGAACGATCCCCTGCTTGCAGCAATGCTCGGCTACTGGAGCTGATCAGTGATTGCAGAGGGGGCTGTTCAGGGACCCAGGATGCCCTGCGATCCCCCCCCCCCCCCCGAGAGCTGGACTGTGAGATAGCTGCCCTCAGTGAGCTGCTCTCATAAGCAATGGAAGTGCTGCACATGTAAACACTCTCTGACCATAGGCACCGACTCTGTGGGTGCTCCGGGGCTGGAGCACCCATGGAAAAAAATTGGTGGGTGCTCAGCACCCACAGGCAGCTCCCCGTGGCCCCACCCCACCCCCCTGCTCCAGCTTACCCCCACCTCCTCCGCAAGCGCGCTGCTTCTCCCCCCTCCCTTGCTCCCTCCCAGCGCTTGTGCCGTGAAACAGCTGATTCGCAGGGCAGGGAGGGAGGGGGAGGAGGGGGAACGCGGCACGCTGGAGGAAGAGGCGGGGCCGGAATGGGGATTTGGGGAAGGGATCCAATAGGGTCAGGGAGGGGGCAGAGTTAGGGTTGGGACTTTGGGGATGGGGGCGGGGAAAGGGGGGGGCGCAGGCACCCACCAGCACCGGAGAAAGTTGGCACCTATGTCTCTGACCCTAAGTGAGCTTTTCTTTTACCCCTTCCCTATCACCGGTGAAACTGACAGTGCAAAAACTCTGCAAGTGCAGACATAGCCTACGTCCTGAAACCCCTCATTCCTCTCCAGTGGAGATCACTGAGTGGCTGTCTGGGGCTAAAGGAAACTCTAATGCTGGGGGAAGGTGAGTTCCCCAATGCTCTGGTTATAAAAATAACAGTAGGTTATTTTCCTACATTCAATTCTTCGGCAGCTTCCTCTGCAGGAATGATGGTCTGATCTCTGTGCTGCTTGGATCTGTCACAAACCAGGCAAATGGGGATTTCATCCTCTTTGCAGAAAAGATTTGAAGCTCCTTATGAGTCTCACACAGTCTCTCTGGTTCTGGTACGTTCATTGACTGCAACCTGAGTTCTCTGGCTGCTCCCACAACATTCCTGAGCTGCCTGTTCACCTTGAGGTTCCTCTGGGGAAAGATCTCTCTGCACTGAGGGCAGGAGACGTGTGTAGTGAATTCCCCCCAGCACTGGGTGATGCAGGCTCGGCAGAAACTGTGATCACAGTCTAGAGACACTGGATCTTTAAAACACTCCAGACAGATGGAACAGGTCAATCTATACTGGCGTGTTTTTGCTGGATTCACAGCAGCCATGGCCTCTAGTGCAGGAAAGAGACAAGAGAGGAGTTTAGGTTCACTTCTTTCTCCTCAGAAATCAGATGATTCTGATTGAACTTTGTACCATTAGGCTTTTCTTTTCTGGGTGTGGCCTCAGGTTATTTTTTTTGTGTGGACTGTAAAGAGCCTTTGAATGAAGTGTGATGAGTCCAAATTGACACCAGCTCCTCCAAAACATCTGTAAGGCCCCAAACTTTGGACTAGTCACATAGGTCAAAAAGGGGTAACAAGCGACTGGGGGTTTCACTGCTTGACATAAGGATCTGAAGGGGCAGCCTGGCAAGGAAGGTGAGAATCACAGCTGCTGACTCCTACTGCCTGTTCCCTACCTGGCCTTTAGGCTCGTTAAGACCCATGTCTCTCTGGTGCCTGGGTAACCCACTGGTGTGTGTGTGTGAAGCTGTTACAGTTATAAAGGGTTGAATATTTAGCATAAGCTGTGGCAGCAGTGGGTGCTTTTAGCTCTAGGGGTCGCTGGTTCAGTGCTGGGTGTGTCAGGCCAAGAGAGCAGCTGTCACAGTGGTTCTTAGCCTGGTGGCTCCTGCTTCTGTTTCCCTGCACGGTCTCCCCAGCTCTCGGGGGCTCCTGGCTCTCTGCAGATGGCAGCGGGTGTGAGGGGAGCTGGCACTGGGGCTCCTGCGCTGTACAGGGGATGGGCTAACCAGAGATCTCCTGTCTCCAAGGCTCTCAGGCCACTTGTCCAGCCTGGCTGCAGGAGGGGATCTGGGGAGAGACAGAGGGGGCCTGGGAGAGTCTGGGGAGCAGCTACCTGGGACCAGAAATGGAAATCCAGCTGTGGTGAGAAGGGAACGCGTGCCAGGGACGTAGCTAGTTACAAGGGCCGCTGTACAGCTGGACACAATGTGGTAGCTATTTAACACATTGCTCTGTAGAATTCATATGTTCTTGCAGCTGGATGGTGTGAGCTGAAATTATTTTCTTTCAGGGGAAGGCTGTCACTGCTCCTTGTTTTGCTGGAGAATGCAGGGCTGAGATCTGTAGCCATCAGTCACACGCCTTCATTCTGCTGCTGTTTCACGTAGCTGGCCACTGCAGCCAGGACTCTATTGCGGCAGAGTGGATCTGAGATCAGAATCAATAGGGACTCTGGGGAGTGGCCGTCTGGAACCAGAACAGGAGCTGCAGCCGCGATGGGAAAGACGTGCTGAGCAAAGATGCTGCTGGGGAAACAACTGGCAACTTGATGAGCAAGTGGATACAATGTTGTTACAGATCCTGACTCCTATTGTGATGAGATACATTGTTACCCTTGTGTGAGGCAAACTGGTTACATGGTTGTAAACTTGCTTCTAACCCGCCCTGCTGCTTCGTGGCAGCCGGATTCTGTCCACGCTGGTGGATGGGCTCAGGCAGAGGATCTCGCTGCTGCTGGGTTGTTGTTGCTGGTGAATGTATTGCCTGAGAATTGCAGTCACCAGTTAAACACATGCGACATGCAGTTATTTTTGACCAAGCCAACAGAAGTGACCTCCAGGAGCTGTGAGGTGGCGGCTGGAGAGATGAGTCCCTCAGCCCATGTCACTTGCAGCTGACTGTGCCAATGAGCATTCCCAGACCGCTCAGCGGAACAGCGGGATGGGGGAATGGGGATGCTCGTCAATAATGTCCAGAGGTGCCGACTTTCTAATTTCCCGAGAGGGGCTCGACCCCCGCTCTGTCCCAGGCCCTGCCCCCACTCCACCCCTTCCACAAAGGCCTCACTCCCAACCCGTCTCTTCTTGCCACCGCTCCACCCTGCCTCTTCCCGCCCCACTGAAATCCAGAAAACCTCTGCCTGGCGGCCCTTAACTCTACAGGCACCTAAACTCACTCAACACCAACATTTCTATGGTAAAATTTCTGAAGATTCCTAAATTTCTGTTTCTGGGCACTGCTGCTGCCTCACTCGGGGTCCAGACACCTGCCTCACGTGTAAACCCCAGAAGGATCCTACAAGCAGAAGACAGGCAGCAGAAAGCCTATCTGACCTGTGGGACCGAACCCTGGAGAATCTAGAATGATGATGTAAAAATCAACATTTCCAGGGAAACCCTGATTTTGCTGAAGCCACATGTTCAGGTGAGAGACATTTCTATGTGAAAAATGTCAACAAGCTGTAATTATGGAGGGCTTTAGCTACAGACAAATAGAGATCTCTAATACAGATTGTTCATGTTTTTAAGAAAATTATTTGGATTATTCAATGAAAAAATACAATGTCCTCCATTCTCCTTTTTCATTTTCATTAAGCCAGAACAGAAATTACTTTGCACAGAGGAAACAATAAATAGCCTCTCACCGGGGGGAGCATGTTACTCGCTGTGACTTTCCTGTTACTCATGGAGATCTGAGGATTGATAACAGCCCTGTGCAGATTTATTGGTGAGTAACAATGGCATCTTTTAGCAGTTCCTGGATTTTCCTTCTCCCCACTTTAGTTAAATGCCACTTTCTCATCTCCCTCTTTCTTCAGGTTTCAGAGTGTTAGTCTGTATCAGCAAAAAGAACAGGAGTACTTGTGGCACCTTAGAGACTAACAAATTTATTGTAGCATAAGCTTTCATGGGCTACAGCTCACTTCATCCGATGCATGGAGTGGAAAATATAGTAGGAAGATATATATATATATAACATTATATGAAAAGATGGTGTTGCCTTACCCAGTGGGAGGTTGAGACAAATCAACTAAAGTGGACTAGTATCAACAGGATGAAAAATCACTTTTGTAGTGGTAATCAGGGTGGCTCATTTCAAACAAAAAGGTGCGAGTAACAGTAGGGGCAAATTAGCACGGGGAAATTAGTTTTTTTAGTTCTTGTAGTGACCCATCCACTCCCAGACTTTATTCAGGCCTAATTTCATGGTGTCCAGTTTGCAAATTAATTCCAGTTCTGCAGTTTCTCGTTGGAGTCTGTTTTTGAAGTTTTTTTGTTGAAGAATTGCCACTTTTGCATAGAGACTGTCTGGTTTGGTCAATGTACATGGTAGATGTGCAAGTGAACGAGCCCCTGATGGTGTGGCTGATGTGGTTAGGTCCTATGATGGTGTCCCTTGAATAGATATGTGGACAGAGTTGGCAACGGGTGTTTGTCTCTGTCTGAGGGATTGGAGCAAATGCAGTCTACAGCCATGAGCTGTCACCTTCAGCCCCCAACTAAAACCTCTCCAGCGCCTCTTCAAAGATCTACAACCTATCCTGAAGGACGATCCCTCATTCTCACAAACCTTGGGAGACAGGCCAGTCTTCGCTTACAGACAGCCCCCCAACCTGAAGCAAATACTCACCAGCAACCACACACCACACACCAAAAACACTAACCCAGGAACCTATCCCTGCAACAAACCCCATTGCCAACTCTGTCCACATATCTATTCAAGGGACACCATCATAGGACCTAACCACATCAGCCACGCCATCAGGGGCTCATTCACCTGCACATCTACCAATGTGATATATGCCATCATGTACCAGCAATGACCCTCTGTCATGTACATTGGCCAAACCGGACAGTCTCTACACAAAAGAATAAATGGAAATAAATCAGACATCAAGAATTATAGCATTCAAAAACCAGTCGGAGAACACTTCAACCTCCCTGGACACTCAATAACAGACTTAAAAGGTCGAAATATATGTTCCATTCTAAGCATCTGATGAAGTGGGCTGTAGCCCATCAAAGCTTATGCCCAAATAAATGTGTTAGTCTCTAAGGTGCCACAAGTACTCCTGTTCTTGTTGTTTTAGATCTGTACAAAATGCTCCCTGCTGCTTCGCCACAACCTTCCCAAATCTGATTGATTCATGCTGTGTCCCCGCCACCCCGACCTCCGCCTGTCACCTGTGCAGCTGTTAGTTCTGCCCCCTGCCCAGCCCCCACTTCTGCCCCTCAGGGTCCCTCTGCCCCTCCTGCAGCCCCAGGGGTTGTTCTCCCTTCCCCCTCCCATCCCTGGGGCTGCAGAGAGGGAGGGGGAGGAGCTTCCAGGGACCATACAGATGAGGAGCCAGGGGCTGGGTAGATGGGAGTCCTCCAAGATCATAGAGACTGGGGTCCATGAGGCTAGAGAGGCTAATTTCCGGTTCCCCCCTCCGCTGCGTGTCTCAGGGACACAGGCTGAGCCGGGATCCCACCCACACCCAGAGCCAGGGTCGGATTCTCTCCCCAGGGACGGAGCCTGGTGGGAAAGTGAAGATCGGGGCCTCGTCACCAACATCGATAAATGTCACCTGCCCCCGGTCACAGTCCAGACAAACCCGGATCCTGTTGGGGGCCCAGCTCAGGGGCAGGGGGTTCACAGGGGAGGTGAGAGCCCAGAAGTGACCCTCCCACCGCTGCACAGCCCAGATCCCCCCCTCAGGGCTCAGGCTGATCCCTCCCTTCCTCCCCACAGACTCTCTGGCCACCCCCACAGCCCAGAGTCCCCCAGCCCCCACCTCCACCTCCCAGCAATGTCTGCCCGAGGTGAATCCCTCACAGCCCAGCACGCAGGGCACAGAGTCAAATCTCTCAGGGTTGTTGGGCAGATCCTGCCGTGTGTGTTCCCATCTCACACTTTTCCCATCCTCAGACAGGACAAGTTCGGGATTAGCCGTGTCTGGATCCAGAGTCACATTCGCTGGGGAGAGAGAATCAGAGCATTAGGGGGTGGAGTTTGGCACTGGGGAAGGCTGGGACCATTTCTCACGCTCCCCAGCAGCCCCGTTCTGGCTGGGACAGGGCTGGATCCCAGGGAGCTGCCTCTGTCCTGGGCACCTTAGACTGAGCAGAGATGTCACTGCAGCTCCTCAGTCTGTGTAATGGGTCCCACTTCATTAGTTTCTCATTTATCACAGAGGCTTCAGCTCCCAGATCCTGCTCCTGGTGCTGCCCCATTCACAGCGGCAGAGACACAGCCAGGAAGGTGCTAGAAGCTTTTATTGAGGAGGGAGCAGAAGAGGCAGATACCAGCTTTAAACCCCCTGAGGGAAGCTCCCTCCCCTAATGCAGCCTCCACTCCCAGGCCAGGGAACAGAGAGGAAGGTGCAGCAGTGGGGAAGAGCTGCTTACGACCAGAGAGCGGGAGGTGGGGTAGCCCCATCCCCATCCCAGAGAGAAGGAGGAGCAGCCAGCATCACAGGAAGAGCATCTCCCCAATCCAGGAAGCAGTGAGCCGCTCCAATGGGAGAGCCCAGACCTGCCCACAGGAAAGGCCAGATGTTGGAGAAGAGTGATGGGGAGACTCCCTGCACCGGGGTAAAGCAGAGGGGTGTGGCAGAGAGCTCTGTTCGGGTGCGACTCAGTTAAGAGTGTTTCTGTTCATCAGAATGGGCATAAACTCAGCACTAAGGGTGGTGTCAGGACTGTTTGTGTGGCCCCGCCCCCTCCGTGGCCCTGCCCCCTGGCCAGGCTGGGAGACTTGCCCACTATGGAGAGCCCCTGACACTCCACCTGCCCTGGACACAGGTTCTGGGGCCTCTGAGAGCAGCCCCCAGCCTGTGTCCCCGCTCCCCAGGGTGCGCCACCCTGGGCAGGTGGAGGGCCCAGGGCTCCCCAGTGCAGCCTGGGCTCCCTGGGTGGTGTCCCGGTTCTGGCTTCTAGCCTTGCCAGGGGGCAGCACCTCAGGGAAAGAGGAGCAGGGGTGGGGCCACTGAGGGAGGCCAGAACCAGGAAGAGGTTGGTGCCACGGGGCAGGGGCTGCACGACACAGAGAGGAGCTGATCAGCTTCCCTGCCCGAAGCACAGACACTGCCAGTGATGCTCCACGCTTGCCCAAGGCTTGCAGTGTGGGGGGGCAACGTGGCCCCTGCCACCGAACGACGTCCATGTTGAAAAGTGTCCTGGTCATCCCACTTTTAAAAGTGTGTTGGGGGGGGGGGGGGCACGACATCGGCCCTTGGATCTACTTACCGTTTAATGTGTTTTTTTTGGGGTGCTGAGTGTCATGGTCGCTGTCAGTTTGGTTGGTAACTTTAGCTACAATCTCATGAAGATGTTCTCTCTGGAATTTTCTCATAATTTAAAGACAATCTTCACCCGCAAACTCACCCTGTCTGTGTGCTCCAAATGATTCCCCCCTTTTTCTCTTCAATTCAGACGGCAGAGTGTCTGGAGCGGGAAAGGATAAGAGAGGTGACATTTCAGACTTTCATATTTGTAACAGCATCCCCACTCTGAAACTGTTTTATAATTATGACAGAGGCACAGAAACACTCATTTATTTAATATAAAAAGGTCTGAAACCATCTATTTTCTCTCTGATTTGTACATCTCCCAGCAATGGAGCCAGCATCCTTGCAGCCTCACAACTATCCCAGGACATACAATCTCCAACCCTTCAGACTCCAGTTGGTTTGTCTCATTCACTTGCTGCCTTTTGTCGTAACCTAGGCCCAGATCGTACAAAGACTTTGGCATAAAAGTAACTTTACCCACTTTGGTCCCTTTGACACTAACGGGATGTTGAGAGTCTGTGAAATCCTGGCTCTAATTGTGAATTGTTGGGTCTGTTTACTCAGCGTCTCTACAGAGAGCAGCACGACGGGGCCTCGTCCTCCATAGGCAGAAATAGAAATAATCATAAAACCATTTTATAAATGTGGAAATTGAGACAGGGAAAGGTCGGCTCCATGGGTCAGATTCACCCCTGTACTAGCGAAAGGAGAGAGGGGAGGGGCCATTTGTGACTCTGCTGTTCAGTGGCTGCAGGGGCTGGTGCAGACCTTGGCACAGGCTGAGGAAGTTCTGAAGCAGCCAGAGTTACATCCCTATGGCAATGGCCCCCGTGTGTCTTGGCCAGGGAGCAGAGTGTCAGAGGCCCAGCTTTACACTGCCCACGTCCCTCTGTCCCTTGTCCACCCGCCTCCTCTTCCACCCGCCCTCACCACCCCCACCCCGTTCCCAGCCCTCTCAGGAACATGCCTTGTGCCTGCAGCTGCTGGGGAGGAGGCACCAGAGGCTCCTGTGCTGGTGGGATCCCTCACCATGGGGGGGGGGCTTTCTCCTTCCCTGCAGCCCATTTGGCCCAGACTAGCTGCCGTATGGGACCAGAGCCCAGTGCTGTGCTGGGTCTGCCTTTGAGAAATGTGCCCCATGGCTGGTGATGGGGCAGGAGACGGGGACGGCTCTGAGCTATAGTGAGTTCTTTGCCACGTGTCTGGCTGTTGGGTCTTGCCAGAATGCTCCGTATTCAACTGACTACCATATATTTGGGGTCGGGAAGGAATTTCCCCCCCAGTCAGATTGACAGAGAGCCTGGGTTTTTTTTCTGCCTTCCTCTGCAGCGTGGGGCACGGGTCAGTGGCAGATTTAAACTAGTGTCAATGGTGGATTCTCTGTAACTTGTGGAGCGGGGCAGTTACCCTGTTCCTGGGATAACAGGAGTTAAAAGGTGAAAAGCAGCTGAGGTCGGCTGACTGGGGAGGCAGCCACAGCAGGGGCCACACCCAATTAGGCCACAGCTGGCCCTGGGAGCACAGGGTACCTCAGACAGAGCAGTGCTGGGGAAGGGCAGGCAGAGGCTAAGGGCCAGGGATGGTACTAGGGCTGCAGGGAGGCAGCTGGGATAGAAAGGCAGCAGGTCCAACCCCTTTGCCAATGATGAGTGACCATTGCACACTGCAGTCTGCCCCAGAGAAAGGGGGCTAGATGATGACTGGCAGTAGCCACTGAGGCAAGGTGAGTATAGAGGGTTGGGGTTCCCCTGAGAGGGAAGACCCAGAGTGTGGGGGTATTGCTGTGGGCAGAACCTCAAGGTAAGAGGCACCGGGGTCCAGGAGGGACAAGGGGGCCTGAGGCAGGAGAGACACTGGCCAGCAGGGGGTGCTCCGGAGCTGAAGAGCTAATTCCCAGACTGACCAGCAGGAGGCACCACTGAGTGCTCAACCTGTTACACTTGAAGTCTCTACAGTAATTGTCATGGCAAGGCAGGCTTTTGGTAGAAATAAAGGTTTGAATTAATCCATCTGATTGTCTTGGACCCCAAGGGCATGACATTCTCACCCAACAATTAAATAGAAGCATCATCTAAGTGTGAACCAATTGACCAACACCATTCTCTTCCCACAGTCTCAGCGGCTCATCCCAATTTCTATTCCTAGATCCATTTTAGGTACCTTTGAACTTCCCCAGAGTCTCCAATAGCACAATAGTTTTCTGGGAGAAATCGCTGACTTGCTCGTCCAGTTCAGGAGAGATCTCCTCTGGCTGCTCAAACTTCCTCTTCTCACACCTGGAGAGAAACAATTTCACGTGATTATATTTCATTTAGTGACTCATTATAAATCCTGGATAGTGAGTCGCTGCTCTAATGGGCCTGGAGTTAGAATTCATCGACTTCTCCCAGCCTCAGAACAGGTACAACACAGCCCATGGCCATGAAATGTTCCCCTCAAAGGACCATTAATATTCTTCAACTCTGGCCTGGAGAGATCAGCTCTGGGGATAAAGGGGGAATTGAGTCTCCATGGCCAATTCACTCCTTGGCCTCCATGCTCTGAGGGACAGGAGGTTCCCAGGTGAAGTACTGTAGAAATCTGCCCTCTAGGTGACCCATGTCCCAGCAGTGACAGGCCCATGTTCCATCCCCACAATCCTGAGTCAGCCCGTCCCCCAGGGATGTGAAATCTCTAGGAAATACTTGAGGTCAGTCTTTCCCACCGAATGGAGAATTCCAGAGTCTTCTGTGCAAGGGTGAGAACCTCAGGATGAAGTTGATCAGAGAGATTTGTATCCAGAATGTGACCTTCCCCACACATTTTGCTGTAGAGCCCTGGGAGATGTGGTGCTAACATCACAACCAAGCTCTTTCCCAGCGTTGTGAAGTGTGAGGGGGAGTGAGAGAGTCACGTACCTGCTCAAAGTGCTTCTAATATCCTAGAGGAGAGAGAGAGAAAAGAATCTCAGTCCCATCTGACACACACAGGGGATGCCAGGGAAGGGATTTAGGAAATATGGGGGAGTAAGGCCCTGCCCTGGCCACTATGCTTCAGTGCTAATGTTTCTCACTCAGTCTCACCTGCAGGAATTCACTCGCTGGCTTCTGACACTTCCTCTCCAGCTCACTGAGACGGGAAATCTGCTTCGAGAGTTTACTGACATTTTCACTCTGGATCCTCACAATCTCCTCATCCAGCTTTTCCAGCTGGGCCAGCAGGAGTCGCTCTTGTTCCTCCAGGAACTGCCGCAGCTGCTGAAATTCAGTCACAATCTTCTGCCTCTCTGTTTGTGTTTGTTTCTGTATGAAAACAGGGAAAGGGCTGGTCAGAGACATGGATGGAGCCCGGGGTCCTTTTATGGAGAGCTGAGTGTGCAATAGGGAGAATTTCTTTGAAAATTTCTGACAACTGACTATACCCTGTGTGCATTGGTGCCGACACCGTGGGTGCTCTGGGACTGGAGCACCCACGGGGGAAAATTAGCAGATGCTCAGCACCCACCAGCAGCCAAGTTCCCACTCTGCCCNAGCCACGTACCTGCTCAAAGTGCTTCTAATATCCTAGAGAGAGAGAGAAAAGAATCTCAGTCCCATCTGACACACACAGGGGATACCAGGAAGGGATTTAGGAAATATGGGGGAGGAAGGCCCTGCCCTGGCCACTATGCTCCAGTGCTAATGTTTTTCACTCAGTCTCACCTGCAGGAATTCACTCGCTGGCTTCTGACACTTCCCCTCCAGCTCACTGATCAGCTCACTGAGACGGGAAATCTGCTTCGAGAGTTTACTGACATTTTCACTCTGGATCCTCACAATCTCCTCATCCAGCTTCTCCAGCTGGGCCAGCAGGAGTCGCTCTTGTTTCTCCAGGAACTGCCGCAGCTGCTGAAATTCAGTCACAATCTTCTGCCTCTCGGTTTGTGTTTGTTTCTGTATGAAAATAGGGAAAGGGCTGGTCAGAGACATGGATGGAGCCCGGGGTCCTTTTATGGAGAGCTGAGTGTGCAATAGGGAGAATTTCTTTGAAAATTTCTGACAACTGACTATACCCTGTGTGCATTGGTGCCGACACCGTGGGTGCTCTGGGACTGGAGCACCCACGGGGGAAAATTAGCAGATGCTCAGCACCCACCAGCAGCCAAGTTCCCACTCTGCCCCCTTCACCCCCACTGACCAACTCCTCCCACTCCCTCCCAGTGCTTCCCACCTGCCCTGAAACAGCTGTTTTCTGGTGGATAACTGGATGATCGCATAGGGCAAACCGGAATCCACCCCCAACTACCTCAAGGACTGAGAGGCCGAAAAACTAAAGAACAAGAGAACAACAAGCTGTCACTGCTGTGCCATCTGCATGATGGACGATCATTTCAAATGTGAGAACAGTGATTGATTATCACTTCAAAACGTGAGAGCAGCATGACAAAGCAAACCTTATAGATCTGAATGAGGATGAATCCCTATAAAGACAGACTCTGAATACTGAGAACTTTGAGTCTGGTTCTGCAACCAACCTCCAGGAGCATCGGATGCGCATCTGACAACACTCGGCTCCATCTCGTGTCCAGGCCACCTGGCCAGTGGTTTGGCACATGCAACTCTAAGGCTGGTAACTATGATAACAACCTTGCAGAACCTGTGTGTGTCTGAATGAATGTGTGAATGAATGTGAAATTGAATGGAATGTTATAGCTATAACTGACTGCTTACTATGATTCTTTCTGTATTCACAATAAACGTGGCATTTTGCCATATCCCCTTTAATAAAATCCTGCTAGTTTTTATTTTATTGGTATAACAGACAGAGTGGGGGCTCGAGCCCCCCCCCGGCTAGAGGTGAAGTCTGCGCCTATGCCTGTGTGTACTAGGCTGAGGACTCTCACACCTTCCCTTTTAGCCCCTGTATCCCTCTGAAAGGGATGTTGCCATGTCTGTTATGGTTAACATATTGTTATTCATGGTCTCTGTGAATTCAAACCCAGAGCAGCAGGAGGCAGGACTCAGTACTGCACTGACACAGATGCCAGGGAAGAAAAAAGAACAAATAGGTTAAGAATGCACAAAATAACCAGACACAGTGGACAGCACCTCACGGGGACATTCAGTTCACTTGGGAGATTTCTCTGAAAGCCACAAGGGCTAGACATTAACTCATCAACTGCAATGGAAGCCTAGGGCTTGTCTACACATGAATCTAACCCAGCAGTCCATGATCATGGAGAAACACACACAAGCCCACGTTCACCAAGGCCACACAGGAGTCTGCCTCCAAACAGACCTCCCACTGCCAGTCCCTGCCAATTTATAACAACAGGCACCTACCTGATACTCCCGGCTTTTCCCCTCTCCAGTCATTTTAAATCCCAGCAGCTTTTCTCTCTCTTCCCTCAGAGTCTTCAATTGGGCCTGGATTCTTTCCTGAAGAACCATAAAGGATTTGAGAGGTTTCATTTAGATGGGTGAGAGGGGTGTGGAGCTGGGTGTTTTTCCACCCAAAACCTAAGCTGATGGTTGGTGAATCACTTTGCGACATCAGGACCACCAAGGAGATGAAACCTTATTAACGCAGACTGACTTGTTACCAATTCAGGTTCAGGTATTTTAGTAATTGGAGCGAGATCAAGCTTTACTGGTGTTTATGAATTGATTAGTGGTACAGCACATAACAAGACACGGGTGTCAAATGGGGATGAATCAATAAACCTGTGTTTGAGACGGTACAATGAACAAAATGATACAAATCCCAGAAGCCACCAGGTCCCTGGATGTGGCTTTGTCTGGTGAAAAAGAGACAGGAGGAAACTGAGGATGCAGGAGGACACCTGTGAGGGTGGGGGCAGGAGTGGGGGGCGGCACTTCGATGCAGAATGATGCAGGTGGGGGTGTGCTGACAAAGGCGGGGGTGGGGCCCACGCAGGCCGAATGATACAGTTGGGGGTGGGCCCATGCAGGCAGGTGTGGGGATGTCCTATGTTCGGTAGATGCCTCAATGGCCACCCTAATTAAACAGGCAGATTTGTATAAAGAACGGGTTGGAGTTCGCCCCAGTGCTGTCCTAAACCCTTTCCATGGCAATGCCCCCTGGGCAGGTCCCCCACTGTCCCATTCCCTCATAAAGATCTCGGAAGCAGTGGATTCTGGGAGATTTCAAAAGGCTGCCTGGNAGGCAGGTCCCCCACTGTCCCATTCCCTCATAAAGATCTCGGAAGCAGTGGATTCTGGGAGATTTCAAAAGGCTGCCTGGTGGGACCAATGGAACCACTTTGGCTGGTCCTTGCCCACGTACACAACAGAACAGGTCAGACCGGCACCCATCAGCTCCAGCCTGTGGTTAGTTTTGCTACACTCCAGTCTAATCCCAGTGGTACTTGGCATGGACCTGAGCTGTCTGGAGCCCTTTTTTGTGCAGACTCAAGGTGCTTGGAATCCACACAGTGTTTACCCCTATGATCTCCTCTAGTGCAGGCCGGCAGCATCTGAGTTTAACCCCTAATGGAGTGATATGGGAGTTCAGAATCCCAGTGGGAAGCCTCATCTCCCTGCTGAACCTGGAACCTTTACCAAGAAGTCCTTTCCTCCTAATGGCCTCACTTCATCATTGCTCAGTGCTGCTGGTGGGGGGTGGGAGGGAGAGGGGCAGCGTAGCCTAGTGGATAGAACACTGCACTTCTACTTGGAAAAGCAGGGGTTATACCCAGCTCTGCCACTGACCTACCGAGTGACCTTGGACAAGTCACTTCCCCTCACTGTGCCTGAGTTTCCCCTCCCACCCGTTGTCTGTCTTGTCCAGTTAGACTGTAAATGGCTCAGGGTTTTGTGCAGGGCCCCCCCCACAATCGAGGTCAGATCTCATCTGGGGTCTGTAGGGGCTTCTGGGATGCAAACAACAATAATAAACACTGTGATACAATCAGTAATAACAGCCACAGCTTGTAACTCCCCCTTCTGCAGTCTGAAAGCAACACTCTCACATAGACTGTCCTGCAGCTCTTGTGAATCAAGCACCATCTAGAATCAAACCTCACTGATCACTTAGCAGCTTCTGGTCTGTAGAAAGGCCCCAGAGTTCACTGGTGGGAGCTGGGTTTGAAAAGGATTCAGCTGCTCAGAGAAAACTTTCCCACATCCGACAAATTTAAAATCTTACTCGGTTGCTTTTCTTGCGAGGCTGGAGTATCGTTTATGTGTATATCCGCTTTCATGCAATGAAGGTTACAAGTAGCTGAATGATGCAGTGACGCCTGTGTCAGGCAGGGCCGCCAACAGGGGAGGCAAAAGGGGCAGCTGTCCTGGGGCCTGGTGATTTAAAAGGGCCCGGGGCTCCTGGCAGCCACTGCTGCTACTTCAGGAACAGTAGAGGCCGGAGCCCCAGGCCCTTTACATCGCTGCTGGAGCCCCAGGCGGTGCGGCCTGCGCAGTGCTGAAGGGCTGTCTGGGGTAGGCTAGCCCCAGCCCCGCCCCTTCTCCCTGAGGCCCTGCCCCTTCCGGAGGCCCAGAGCTGCCCCCCACTGCCCTTGCCCAGAGGCCTGGCGAGTCTGTCAGCAGCCCTAGTGTCAGGCAACTTGTGATGTCATTAACCTGTAATTAAAATCCAAAGTTATTACCCATTAGTCCGAACTGCAACTCTGTATCTTGTACTCCCAGACAGCTTACTTATGGGAACCACCGTGTGAGCTCTGTCAGCCCAGGACAGATGGGAAACCAGACAAATTGAACTTAGATCCTCTTCACACAGAACAGTTTCAGAGCCTCTTCCTGGTGTTCCCCACAGACCCTCTTCCCTCCTGCCCCCTGTGCAGCCTCTAAACTCAGCTGTTTCTATGGGGGCAGGCCCCAGCCCCTGAGCACCCCCAACCTCCCACCCACACTGAGCAGGCAGCACGCGGCCCCAGCCTGCCCAGCCTGAAGCCCAGGCAGCCCCAGGAGACTGAGGGTTCGGGAGCTCCGGCAGAAGCAGGGGGGGTGCCTGGGGGCAGAGTGTGGGCGGGGCTATGCCTGGCAGTTAGGAAGGCATTGCCTTCCCCTGCCTGTGATACCCGCTGCCCATGCTGTCAGGTGTGTGGGGAGCGCAGCTCATGCCTTCCATGCCTGGCCTGGCAGCAGCACAGACACATCTTGCTTCAGTCCTGTGTGTGAGGAAAGTGCCTCACAGGGAGCTCTAGTGCCCACGTCTCCCTAGTGACAGGCTGGGTGCCGGCCATCAGTGGCCAAGGCTCCCTGCACCTGCCCAGAGGAAGGAGACTGCGGGGGAGAGATTTAGGTGGATTCAGGAATCAGGGAGAAAATCTGGGAAATTAGGAGATTTTGTGGCTCTGAGAGACTGAGTCTGAAAAGGAAAGAATTGAATTAACCCAGATCCAGAGTGTGTCCTACCTTGTATTTCTGGGCAGCCTCCTCCATGAGAAGCACCGGGTGAGATCTGTGCTCTGGGGATCTCTCACAAACCACACACACGACTTCCCCGTCCTCTTCACAGAACAGATCCAGGGCTTTGCCGTGTCTCTCACACAGATTCTCTTTTCCTGGTTTGAAATCCAGGTGTTTGATTTTTTCCACTATATTTGCTAGCTGATAGTTTTTTCGGAGAGTCCCTTTCCGGATTCGGGCTCTGCAGCTGGGGCAGCACAAGGGGTCAGAGTCCCGCTCTGCCCATGTCTCACAGTGCTGAGTGATGCAGACCCGGCAGAAGTTGTGCCCGCACTGTATGGTGACTGGGTCCGTCAGATATTCCAGGCAGATGGGACAGTTGGTTTCCTCTTGGATTCCCCGTACAGGAGTCCCTGAGGCCATGGCTGCTGGGATCTCTGGGCTTCTGTTCTCTCTGCTTCTGCTCCGGATCATAAATTGTTTTGTTGATAGTGGAAAAATACAAATAAATACATAAAATGTTAGTTTTTATTCCATTCCATTTGTTTTATGACATTCTTTTGAGTTGATTCATTAAAAAATAAAATTTGAAAAGGAAACAAAAATAATTTTGTTCAAAAGTAGTGATGAAAAATAAATTCCCAGGGTTAACCATGCCCACAGATTTGCTCATGAAAATGAGGCTTTTCACACGGCAGAGAACTATCTGTCTCACAATGTTACATTGCCTCTCTCACAGGCATGTCATGAAACCTTCCCCAAACACAGGACCATAAATCACCCCTACTATCCTCTCTTCCATAGCTCTGTGGCCACAAAAAATACAAGGCAACGTGAACTTGCCCATGGGATAACAATGTTACCCTGGATACACACAATCAGTTAGGTACCAAAGTCCCTCTTTAAGATGCTTAAGTCTCAGTTTCAGAAGCACTTCAATGCAGAAAATTCCTAATGAATCCTATAGGTGCCTAAACTCACTCAGTGAAGTGGTGCCAGAGCCGGGAGTGTCCGGGGATGGGGGGGGGGGGGGGGTCATGGACTCTGCACTTTTTAATATGGGCATAGTAGCCTTGGGAAGGCATGAAGCAGCAGAGGCAGGAGCTGTGATTCGCACTGCGGGAGCTGATCATGCCCTGCCTACTGTTCCTTCTCTTCCCCCTGAGGTCCCGTCCCCTGGCCAGGCTGAAAGCCAGAGCCGGGCTATGCTAAGAGCTGCCCAGGGAGTCTGGGCTGCTGTGGGGAGCCCCATATCCTCCACCTGCCTTGAGGTGCAGGGACAAAGGTCAATGGCTGCTCTCGGGCATCTTGGAGACCTGCCCAGGGCAGTTGGAGTTGTAAGGATCAGGCCTTTTTCGGTAGCCATATTGTAAGGCCTAAAGCCTAAGGTCTTCGTCTGCAGCCAGATTAGAAGAGCAGCAGCCATTAGCTGAGAAGCAGGAAGTCACAGCCTCACATTCCATCTAAATTACATTAAAACAATGTAATATACGGCTGTTAAGAAGGAGGCCCCATCCTAATAGCACCCACTATCACCAGATAAGGAAACAGATCTTAAGATGGTAAAAGAAGACTTAGTTTGGTAGCATCCTGTCTGACAAGAAACTTCTTATCAATAGTTGTGGTTGTGGAATCCTCATTTCTTTACTGTTTTGTCTTTATGGTCCCCACTTCCCTATTGTTTGTCTGTATGATCTCTGTCTGGTTCTCTGATAGTTTCTGTCTGTTGTATAATTAATTTGTCTAGGTATAAATCAATTAAGGTGATGGGGTTTGATTGGTTAGAGAATTACGTTACAATATGTTAGGATTGATTAGTAACATTTTAGTATAATGATTGGTTAAGGTATAGCTGAGCAGAATAGAAGGTTATGCCTGAGCCCTAGGGACAAGTGGGTGCCCCTAGACCGTGTGAGTAACAGAGAATTTTGTGTGGGTAACAGAGTGTCTGGGGCTCCCCAAAGAAGCCCAGACTCCTGGGGTGGCTCTTACCACTGCCCAGCTCTGGCTTATGGCCTGGGCAGCACCTCAGGGGTAGGAGGAGGAGCAGGGGACGGAGCCAGGGTTCTGATGCCAGTGATGCCCCCCGTCAAGGTGTCCCCCCCCCTCCAAACTTTAGGGTACAGATATGGGGACCTGCATGAAGAACCCCTAAGCTTATTTACCAGCTTAGGTTACAGTAGCTGCCACCACCAGCGATTTAAACAAACATTTAGGAGAGAACCACTGGGGATTCTGCCTTCCCCCAAAATATTTCCCTCCCAAGTTACTATAACCCTTCCCTGGGGAGACTTGAGAGACTTCTTCACCAATTTCCTGGTGAGTCCAGATCCAAACCCCTTGGATCTTAAAACAAGGAAAAACCAATCATCCCCCCTTCCCTGGCAGGATTTGAGTCTCATGTCCCTCCCCCCCCCCCCCCCCCAATTCCTGGTGAGTCCAGATCCAAACCCCTTGGATCTTAAAACAAGGAAAAATCAATCAGGTTCTTAAAAGAAGACTTTTAATTAAAAAAAATGGTGAAAGGTATACCTCAGTGAGATTAGCATGCAAGATAATCTCACTGACAACAGATTCAAAACACAGAGGATGTCCCTCTGGGCAAAACTTTAGTTACACAAAAGAAACCCAGTTTGATTCTCCCTCTTATGCAAAAGAAGTCACAAAAGAAATAAAAGTAATTTAATACATTCCTTCTCTAATACTCACTACCCTGTCAGGAGGCTGATTCCTGGATCTTTTCACTCCGGCACAAACTTACAGAACAAAGACTGATTTCCCTCCTCCCTCCTTTAAAATATCTTATCTTCTTATTGGTGCTTCTGGTCAGGTGTCAGCTAGGTTATGTGAGCTTCTTAACCCTTTAGAGGTAAGAGAGGAGTTAACCCTTAACTGTCTGTTTATGACACCCCCACTTCTGCACAGGTTCCGGCACTCCTGACTCAGTGCCTATGTTGTTGTAATAAAAGTTCCCTCAGCACCTATGGTTTGAGCTCTGGGCACCGGTTCTGCTGTCTCCCTCCTGGCATCCAGGCTAAGTCCAAGAGTGATTCATAAACTCGGGAAAGACGGGCATTCGGCCGCCTAAGTCATGGGTGGGCCATGGGTGGCTCGTGACCCTCCGGCTGGAGGAGGCTAGCCCCCAGTCCCACTCCTTCTGGCCAAAGTCCCGCCACTTCCAGGAGTCCAGAGCCTCCCCCCTCCCCAGCTGCCAACCCCCATCCCAGGCTGGCTAGTACCCGCAGCAGCCCCCCATATGCTGGAGCAGGCACAGGGCAGGCGGCGGTGCTGCAGCCCCCACCCTGAGCCCCTGGAGCCCAGTGGCTCTGCTGAAGCGGGGCCGTGGGAGGTGGAGTGTGGGCGGGACCAGGCCTGGCCATTTGGGGAAACTCAGCCTCCCCTACCCATCGCCAATGGATGGGGCCCAGTCTGGTAGCATCCTCTGAGTATGCCTAAAGGATCAGGCCTTGCAGGCAAGTTCACACAAAACACCTGGGGGCAGGGGGGAGATAAGAAGAGAGGGAGAGAGGAGGAGCTCCCTCAACTTTTATCCCAGTACTTAGGGCACTCCCCTGAGATGTGGGACCCCTCTGCTTCAAGTCCCCCCAACTTCAACATGCTGCCTACACAGGTGTTTAGAGCACTAATGCAAGTGCCAGCTTGTCGTCCCAGGCTGGGAGGCTCAGAGCCATAGACTGTGTAGATGTACCCCAGGGGCCTCCCTCTCCTGATTTTTTCTTTAAAGGAGTTTAGGCACCAAATTTGGGCTTTGAGGATCATAGTGATTTTCTCAGTGTCTAACTTTTATACATTGTGCCCCAGACCAGCGCCTCCTCCTGCACCCCAAATCCCTCACAGAATCATAGGACTGCAAGGGATCTCGAGAGGTCATCAAGTCCAGTCCCTCATGGCAGGAATTATTATTATCTAGGCCAGTGGTTCTCTACCAGGGGCCCGGGGCCCCCTACGGGGCCTGAAGCAGGTTTCAGGGTGGCCTCCAAGCAGGGCCAGCATTAGACTCTCTGGGGCCCAGGGCGGAAAGCTGAAGCCCCACTGCATGGGGCAATGTAGCTTCATGAGGGTCCCTGTGGCATGGAGCATCAGGCAATTGCCCTACTTGCTACCTGCTAACACCGACTCTAGCTTTTATATGCAGAAAACCAGTTATTGTGGCACAAGTGAGCCACGGAGTTTTTATAGCATGTTGGGGAGGCCTCAGAAAGAAAAGGGTTGAGAACCTCTGATCTAGACCATCCCTGACAGGTGTTTGTCTAACCTGCTCTTCAAAATCTCCAATGAAGGAGATTCCACAACCTGCCTAGGCAATTTATTCCAGTGCTTAACCACCCTGACAGTTAGGAAGTTTTTCCTAATGTTCAACCTAACCCCTGCTTGCTGCAATTTAAGTCCATTGCTTCTTGTCCTATCCTCAGAGGTTAATGAGAACAATTTACCTCCCTCCTCCTTGTAACAACCTTTTAGGTTCTTGAAAACTGTTATCATGTCCCCACTCGGTCTTCTCTTTTCCAGACTAAACAATCTTCCATCATAGGTCATGTTTTCTAGACCTTTAATCATTTTTGTTGCTCTTCTCTGGACTTTTTCCAATTTGTCCAAATCTTTCCTGAAATACTCCACAATACTCCAGTTGAGGCCTAATCAGTGTGGAGTAGTGCAGAAGAATTACTTCTTGTGATGTTTGCTTTTTTTGCAACAGTGTTACACTGTTGACTCATATTTAGCTTGTGGTCCACTATGACCCCCAGATCCCTTTCCACAGTGCTCCTTCCTAAGCCATCGTTTCCAACCCCAGAGCCCACAACTCCACCCACCCTGCACTCCGAACCCCTCGGCTCCAGCCTGGAGGCCCCTCCTACATCCCAAACCTCTCAGCTCTGGCCCCACCCCAAAATCCTCCTGCCCTAGCCTTGAGCCCCCTCCTGCACCCTGACTCCCTACACTGGCCCCACCGTGGAGCCTGCACCCCCAGCCAGAACCGTTGCCCCCTCCTGCACCCCAACCCCCTAAGCCAGCCCGGTGAAAATGAGCAAGTGAGTGAGGGGGGGGGGAGAGCGAGCAACGAAGGGGGGGGGGACGGAGTGGTTGGGGGTGGGGCCTCAGAGAAGGGGTGGGCAGGGGTAGAGGCACAGGGCAGGGAAGGGGGTGGGGGAAGGGTGTTCAGTTTTCTGCAGTTAGAACATTGGCAACCCTAGGTGGGGGGGCTGGGCGACTCCTGCCCCCTCCCATTGCCCAGCTTGGAGCTGCCCCTGGCCAAGCTGCACCTGGGAGCCTCCTGTCTGCTGTGCAGAGCAGGGGATGGGGGTTGATGTCGGGGGTGTCCCCATCCCCCTGCCTGTGTACCCAGTCTTTGCTGAGCTGGGGTGGGGGGACGGGCGTCTGTGCTGCTGCCTCAGGGGCAGGAATGGGAGATGCTGATGGACTGAACAAGCCTTCAGACTAGCGAGTGCTGTGCTTAATTGTCCCTCCTACTCTGTCCCTCTCTCATCCCACATCACACACACACACCCCCCAACACACACTTGTATTGTTTGTGGTGTTGTTGTTACTTCTTGGTACTTCCTGTCGAAACGTGCAATGCACAAATATTCTCTGTAATTTTATTCTTTCAAAGTTGGTTAAGGATCACAGAGCAGTTATTTCAGTGTTTTGACTGGTCTGTGCATTTTATCATTTTATTTTTCTTTTAAGCTTAAATTTAATTCTTTGAGTAGTGAGTTCTAAAATACTTAACCTGTCCTGGCTGGAGTAATGCTCATTATTACTTTTATTCTCATACTGTGCTTTGTCATTCATTATTTAAGGTGATACAATCACATAATAGTATCCTTCTAGAATGTAAATTGAGCTTGTACTCCCCTTAGCAATGCCAGTTTTTTAAAAAATTAGCTAAACCCATAACTTTAGACACTGTGCAGATGAAGGTCGCTTATTTTCAAGTTGTATTTTTAGTTATATCTGTAAACTAACTTAAAATTTGTTCAAAAAGAAATGCCATTCCAAGTCTGATGCTAACAGGAATGATGGAGTCAAATGTTAGAGAGCCACGTACAGGATTGTGATCGGTAAACATAAATGCCAAAATAATTAGAAAAATTAATTTCCGTTCTTCATAAAAGAGCAAAACCCCTTAATTACGTATGTTAAAAGTAAGCAAATATGTTTTAGTGAAAAACAATAGATAATGGCAGTAACATAGAGAAGGTTAGAAAAAGTAAGCAGATTTTAAGCAGATGGTATCAATTTTTATTGATCTCTATTAAAGATAGTGTACAAAGTATCAAATGTGTGTTTCTGATACCATGTTAAAGCTCAAGAACTGATTCCCAATCCCAAACTTCGAGGTATGTCTTGCTGTATTAACTCCGGATTGTTCTAAATTTACATAGAAACTTAAAATGTGGCTTTAATTGCAGTTTCTATATTTTTTTAATCTTTCTTTGTATAGGAATTAGATCCAGTGCTCCTGTCAGCTAATTCCTACATTATTATATGCAAAAAATCCTAGAGTTTTCAAGTGCCTAAGCAGCCTCTGGAATCACAGTTAAAGTTGCCTCTCGCCCCTGAAAAACTAAAATGGAGCCCCTGGTGAACCAGGAGTGGCCAGAGGGCTGCCGAAGGGCCGTGGGCTCTGGCAAGATGCAACCCACTATCAGGGCTGCCAAACCAGTGCCTCATTTCTTCTGGGGCTGAGCTCTGGCACCTCTTTCAATACAAATTAAGCACTGGAGGGAAGGCAGTGGGGCCCTGGAGGTGATGCAGGGGGGAGCCCAGGGAGACTGTAGGGACCAGGGGTGTGGGAGGAGGCACCAAAATAGAATTGCGTCTGACGAAGTGGGCATTCACCCACGAAAGCTTATTCTCCAATACATCTGTTAGTCTTAAAGGTGCCACAGGACTCTCTGTTGCTTTTTACACGGCTACCCCTCTGATTCTTGACACCAAAATAGAAGTTCATCCAGGGCGCCATTTTCCCTAAGGCCAGTCCTGACAATGTCCAACTGCTTTTGTGCATCCAGGCCCTTGTGTTTAATGAATTGATCACTCAACAGTTGTTGCAGATCAGGTAACACAGATACACAAAACACATACCAAGTTAAATTCCGTGTAGACACGCCCACCTTGTGTAAATACATTGACGATTCTGGCCCCAGTTCAGAAATTAAGTCCATCCCTATTCAACAACACACTTCAACAAGTGCTTGACTTCAGGTACAACCTTAATTCCCACTGATTTTAAAATGAGTAAAGGATGCACTTTTCTGTTTTATTCCAGATATAATTGGGTTTTTTCCCCCTTGAAAATATTAGATCAAGAGGACTCAGTGAACCTTCCTCCACCCCAAGAAAAAGCAAGAAAATTAGTGACAAGAGGCAGGAAATGATACTGATGGCGGTTGGGTTTGCAGCTGTATATTTCTTTAGGAACTCTAAAGACAGGAAGTTATTTTGTTAGAAATCTTCCTTTGCCTCCACTGAGTGCAGGATCTGGCCCAGTGTTCTTCAATAAAGCACAGTAACAGTATGAATGAATTGCTAAGTCAAAGTGGAGTAAAAATGGTGTTACAGGTCTAGGAAAGTCATCTGAAGTGTATTCTGAATGTAGTAACTCTATAAAAAGAGAAACAAATTCTCATAGGATTACCAAATCTTTGTATTATTAACCATCTGTGCAAAAAAATATCTATGGCTGTTGGGGATGATATAAATAGAGTCCATTAGTTCAATGTCTTTTGAGCAGTCAAAGTTCACTTACCTGATTTGAGAAGTTTTATGATCTTTAGGGTGTGGCCTGGCCTTCCAAAATCCTCATCCGGTCATGGATCATTTATCTTCTACAGGGGGAGGGGCCGGTGGCTTGCTACGCTCGGCTGGGCGCTCCGGCCTGGGAGCACTCCGGCCTGGGAGCGCGGACCCCGCGGCTTGCCGCACCGGGAGAGCGGGGCCATTTGCCCACCCCTGCATTAGGGTGTGCCTGGGCACACCCTGTGCGCACGCCTATGCTAAAGACCATTTCGTTGTATCAATTTGCACAGCTACATCTAGCTGTGAAATAGCTGCAGAGTTTTACTGTCGCCTTTCCTTACAGGCTTTTTAAGAAATCCTTTTTCTTCCAAACTGTTAAATGTGTTTTTTCCTTTCAGCTGAGCGCTGCGGAGTTTGAAACTGCAAGTACTAGAGGAAATGCGGGTTTGTCACCATTTCCACTGTTCTGATGTGGGCAGATTAGTCTCCTCTTAAAGAAACAGCCACATTCCTGCTAAAATAGAAGTGTCAGACCAGCTGATGAAAATATCCAGGTGCCCCAAATTACCTGAATACAGTAATTATTTGGAAGACTCTTGTTCTTGTTTTTTTGTGAACTATAGTAAATGTCAGAAATAATAATAATTACTTTTATATCTTCACATCAGAATATAAAATTCTCCTGTGGATAATTAGGAATAGTGATGATAATACCTTTGCATTGCTAACCTGGAGTTTAGAGTGATTGTCATTTTTTAAATGTCAGTATCATCCTGTGGATAATTAGGAATGGGATGAGCCGTGTCTGGATCCAGAGTCACATTCACTAGGGTGGAGAGAGAGAGAGAGAGAATCAGAGCGTATGGGACAGAGCTCAGCCCTGGGGGAGGCTGGGACCATTTCTCACACTCCCCAGCAGACCTGTTCTAGCTGGGACAGGCCTGGATCCCAGGGAGCTCCTGGGCACCTGACTGATTCCTCTGTTTCACTCCCAGAAACTGAACAGTAGAAAGAAATGGGGGAAAGAGACTGAATCTACAAGCAGGGAAGTTGAGAGGAGGCCAGAAACAGATTTAACTCACCTGGGAATCCCTCTCCCCCCAGTTAGTCCTCCCTGCCTTGTCCTGGGTGAAGAGGGGAAGATGTGGCATTGGCAGGGACAATCAGGGGGAGCAGGAGGGCCATTTGGCCTGGGCCTCAAGCTCAAACGGGCCTAAAAATTAGACAATTGTTAATTTTTTGGAATTTGATAAATTTTTCAACTTGCCCAAATGAAATCCTTTCTTCAAATTAGTTGTTTTGAAATTCCAAGTAACATTCCACGAGATGCTGATCCTCATGCTTTCCCTACTCGTCTGCTGACAAAATCTTTTTATTATGGCTAGGGGCCTCAAAAGCTGGAAGTGGCCCAGGCCTCTCTGGACCTCTGAGAGGGCCTGGGCATTGGGGAGGAGCCGCTCCAGGCCAAAGACTAAGAAGGAGGAGGTGGCGTTGTGTGAGGTAGCCCCTCCTCAGGCCAGAGAGAAGAGAGGCAGGAAAGCTATTCCCCAACTCATGAAGAAAATCAATCCAAAAAATCCTCCCCTCCCTCCATCGCATGCACATACATAATTGAAAAAAAAATCACAATTGGCTCAAAAAAGGGATTGACTTAAAATCAATATTTTAAAAAATACATTTTGAGTTTCTATTTTTTGCCATTTGGTTTCTGAGCCCTGAGTGTGCACTCAGGTCAGAATCTTAAACTTTTCCCTGCAACCATAAAAGCTAGAAATTTATTTTTACTTTAAATGAAATCTGAGATTCTCACAAACTCATAACTAGAGCAGTAGGGCTTACAGAAAATTATGGAATACTGTGAGACTTAAAATAAAAACCACAAAAACTTATGAGAGTTGACAACAATGCAGCTGGTCAAAAATGTTTAAACAAAAATGATTTTTTCAATAGAAAATGGTTTTTAGACATTTTTTGGAAAAAATGATTTTTTCCTATTTTAATGTTTCTAATTTTTCAATGAAATGATGCTAAATGAAAAAAAAACATTTCGAATTGATTCAAAATTAGAAACCTTAATCAAATGGAATAAAAACATTTTATTCGCCCATCCCTTATCCTGTCTCAAAGGAGAAAAGGGAGCAAAAATGAAAACTAAAAAAAAGAAAAACTAAAATCTAACTTTTTGTTCAATATGTGATTAAAATTTGAAAAATAAGCAAATTGTTTTAAACAAAACAAAAACATAATTTCACAATACTACCATTTTTAAATAGCTGTACTCCTATAGGTTTCTTCATGATATTGCCCCTTAAATGGCTTTTCACACAGAGGAGATAATCTGTTACACAATGTACACATTTTCCTTTTTTAGTATGGCCTGAAGTCCCTATTCAGTGACACTCTTGAAGACAGGATCAACTTTAGGCACATGCTTAATTCCCACTGAGTTCAGAAGGAAAAAAGGAGGCAGTTTTCTGTTTTGATTGATTCTGAGCATAATTTTATTTTTTACAAGAACAAAAGGATTCACCCCCCACAGTCAAGAGCCAGAAAACTGCAATGACAACACAGGCAGAAAACTAGACTGATGGCAGCTGGGTCTGGTCCAGTAAATTTCCTGTATTCAAAATATAGGGTGGTATTTGTTACAAATCTCCCCCAAGAACAGTATTGGGCCCACTGTTCTTGAATACAATTCATCAAAACAAAGAAATGACTAATTCAACAAGCTGTAAAAGTCTCATGTTACATTGCTATGAAAACAATCTGCAATATATTTGAGGGTAAATCACTTTGAATGTAGATGTACTGTAAAGTTCCCATAAAGAGAGAAACAAATTTGTCCTCACCCACAACCATTTCAGATTGGGGACAACTTATACCTTCAAGTCAGTGGCACTGCTATGGGTACCCGCATGGCCCCACAGTATGCCAACATTTTTATGGCTGACTTAGAACAATGCTTCCTCAGCTCTCGTCCTCTAGTGCCCCTCCTCTACTTGCGCTACATTGGTGACATCTTCATCATATGGACCCACAGAAAGGAGGCCCTTGAAGAATTCCACCTGGATTTCAACATTTACCACCCCACCATCAACCTCAGCCTGGACCAGTCCACACAAGAGATCCACTTCCTGGACACTACAGTGCAAATAAGTGATGGTCACATAAACACCACCCTATACCGGAAACCTACTGATGCTATACTTACCTCCATGCCTCCAGCTTCCATCCAGGACATATCACACGATCCATTGTCTACTGCCAAGCCCTAAGATACAACTGAATTTGCTCCAACCCCTCAGACAGAGACAAACACCTACAAAATCTTTATCAAGCATTCTTAAAACTACAATACCCACCTGGTGAAGTGAGGAAACAGATTGACAGAGCAAGACGGGTACTCAGAAATCACCTACTACAGGACAGGCCCAACAAGGAAAATAACAGAACACCACTGGCCATCACGTACAGCCCCCAGCTAAAACCTCTCCAGCACATTATCGACGATCTACAACCTATCCTGGAAAACAATCCCTCACTCTCACAGACCTTGGGAGGCAGGCCAGTCCTCGCTTACAGACAACCCCCAAACCTGAAGCAAATACTCACCAGCAACTACACACCACACCACAGAAACACCAACCCAAGAACCAATCCCTGTAGCAAACCTCGTTGCCTACTCTGTCCCCATATCTACTCTGGCGACACCATCAGAGGACCCAATCACATCAGCCACACCATCAAGGGCTCATTCACCTGCACATCTACTAATGTTATATTTGCCATCATGTGCCAGCAATAAATGGACACAAATCGGACATCAGGAATGGTAACATACAAAAGCCAGTAGGTGAACACTTCAATCCCCCTGGTCATTCTTTTAAAGATTTAAAAGTCACTATTATTGAACAAAAACACTTCAGAAACAGACTTCAAAGAGAAACAGCAGAACTAAAATTCATTTGCAAAGTTAACACCATTAATCTGGGCTTGAATAGGGACTGGGAGTGGCTGGCTCATTACAGAAGCAGCTTTGCCTCTCCTGGAATTGACACCTCCTCATCTATTATTGGGAGTGGACTACATCCACCCTGATTGAATTGGCCCTGTCAACACTCGTTCTTCACTTGCCAGGTACTCCCTTCTCTTCATGTGCCATTATATAATGCCTGCATCTGTAACTTTCACGCCATGCATCTGAAGAAGTGAGGGTTTTTACCCACAAAAGCTTATGCCCAAATAAATGTTAGTCTTTAAGGTGCCACCAGACTCCTTGTCGAAATTATATCAGGATTATTTGCTCCTTGTGTTTTGAATAATCTGTCCAAGCAATAAGTATCGTGTATTAGACGTTATAAACAGTCCTTCTGAAGCAAAATTAACCCACCTGGTTGGGTCTTCTGAGAAGTTTAAAATCTTATGGGTGTGGTCAGACTTCATTCCTTTGGCTGGGACAGTTACACATTCATTGACTGTTCCCGTTTTTCACGGATGTTGCTCAGCTAAATCTGGCGATCATTTTGCCATTTAGTTTATTAGATTCAGCAAAAGCAGGAAGAAGATTCTCTTTGAAATCATTCCTGGATTCAGGTAACTAGGACACCTGAACAACTGACTCTGAATCCAGGAATGATTTCAAAAAGAAAGTTACCATTTCCCACTGAAGATCGTGACCTTCCAAAACATCAGTTTAATCAGAAGTGATTTGCTGTGTTGTTGCAGCCATGTTGGCCCCGGTCTATTACAGAGACAAGGTGGATGATGTGAGATCTTTTATTGGGTCAACTTCTGTTGGGGACAGAGACGAGCTTCCCAGCAACACAGACCTAAGGAAGAGCTCGGTGTAGCTCCAAAGCTCGTCTCTCTCAACAACAGGAGTCGGTCCCATAAAAGATTTTATCTCCCCCACCTGGTCTAAATTCATCAAAACTCAGACTTCTGAAAACCAAGAAATACAGAGTTACGGTACAGGCCAGTGCAACCTTAACCCTGCCCCCAGGGGGCTGTCACTAGTCACTGGAAATGATCTGTTTGCACCCCAGCTGGATTCCTGCTGTGAGGTGTAGCTAGACCAAAGGGTGGAGGAATTAGTTGGAGCAGCTTGGGAGAGCTGTGACTCCAAGATGAGGGGATAGGAGATTAATTTGAAGGCTTTGTGCTGTCACACGGGGGCTGCATCTTGCCAGAGCCCATGGCCCCCCCACAGCCCTCTGGCCACTCCTGGCTCACCATGGGCACCATTTCAGATTTTTGGGGGGAAGGAGGCGGGGGACAACTTTAACTGTGATTCCAGGCAGGGGTGAAAGTAAGTAGAGGGACTTACTGGTACGCCGAGTCCCTCCTGGGCAAGGTGGGGGGCGGCTGGCTCTGGCCCCCGGAAGGGGCAGGGCCTCTGGTGGAAGGGGCGGGGCTGGGGACCAGGCTCCTGCAGTCAGCCCTTCATGGCCACCACTGCCGCAGCCTCGCCAGTAAGGGCTAGGAAAAGGAGCAGCGATGTTAAAAGCCCCCCAAGCAGTGCTTTAATGTTGGCCATGTACGGGCCGGTACCGACAGCTGATTCTTACCAGTACGCAGTACTGACCCGCGCCAGCCCACTTTCACCTCCCATTCCAGGGGCTACTTAGGCACCTGAAAACTCTAGGTTTTTTGCAGATAATTTAGGAATTAGCTGACAGGAGCACTGTATCTAATTCCTATATAAAGAAAGAAAATATATATACAAACTACAATTAAAGCCACATTTTGAGTTTATATGTAAATTTAGAACAATCAGGAGATAATACAGCAAAATATTCCCAATCACAAACCTTGAGGTATCAATTCTGGAGCTTTACACAAGTATCAGAAACACACGTTTGATAGTTTGTACACTATCTTTAGTAGAGATAAATAAAATCTGCTTAATTTCTCTAACAGACACATTCTGTGTTACTGCCATTATCTACTCTGTTTTACTTAATTGTTTTTCACACCACTACAAATGTATTTCCTTAATTTTAACATACCTGATTAAGGTTTTTTCTCTCTTTTATTAGGAATGGGAATTTATTTTTCTAATTATCTTGGCATTTATGTTTACTGATCGCAATCATGTATGTGACTCACTAACTTTGGACTCCATCATTGCTATTAGCATCAGACCTGGAACTTTCATTTTTGTATGAATTTTAAGTTATTTTACAGATAAAAATACTCTTTGTAAATAAGCAACCTGCATCTGCACAGTGTCTAAAGTTATGTGTTTAGCTATTTAAAAAAAACCCTAGCACTGCTAAGGTGAGTAAAAGCTAAATTTACATTCTAGGACAGTGGTCCCCAACCTTTTCCTTCTGGCGGGCGCCAAAAAAAACCCCAAAAAACCGAGCGCTGCCGGCGGGCACCAAAAAAAACAAAACCAAAAAAAACCTGAGCGCTCCCGGTGGAGGAAAAACAAAAAAAACAAAAAAAAACCACCCCAAGCGCTGTCGGCGGGTGCCAAGCAACAGCTTGTTAGTTCTGCCCAGGGCCCCTCTGCCCCTCAGGGCCCCTCTGCCCCTCCTGCAGCTAAAGGGGTTCCTACCCCCTCCCCCTCCCATTCCTGGGGCTGCATAGAGGGAGGGGGAGGAGCTTCCAGGCATCATACAGATGAGGAGCCAGGGGCTGGGTAGATGGGAGTCCTCCAAGGTCTTAGAGACTGGGGTCCGTGAGGCTAGAGAGGCTGATTTCCGGTTCCTCCCTCTGCTGTGTGTCTCAGGGACACAGTCGGAGCCGGGATCCCCGCCACACCCAGAACCAGGGTCGGATTCTCTCCCCAGGGACGGAGCCCGGCGGGAAAGTGAAGATCGGGGCCTCGTCACCAGCATCGATAAATGTCACCTGCCCCCGGTCACAGTCCAGACAAACCCGGATCCTGCTGGGGGCCCGGCTCAGGGACAGGGGGGTCGCAGGGGAGGTGAGAGCCCGGAACTGACGCCCCCAGTCCCGCTCCACAGCCCAGATCCCCCCCTCAGGGCTACGACTGATCCCTCCCTTCCTCCCCACAGACTCTCTGGCCACCCCCACAGCCCAGTATCCCCCACCCCCCACCTCCACCTCCCAGCAATGTCTCCCCGAGGTGAATCCCTCACAGCCCAGCACACAGTGCTCAGTGTCAAATCTCTCAGGGTCGTTGGGCAGTCGCTGCCATATGTTTCCACAATTCACACTTTTCCGATCCTCAGACAGGACGAGCCAGGGATGAGCCGTGTCTGGATCCAGAGTCACATTCGCTGGAGAGAGAGAATCAGAGCGTTAGGGGCAGAGCTCGGCCCTGGAGGAGGGTTTGATGGCGTCAGTGACAGAATCTGCCCCAGCTGGAGAGTGACTCAGGGAATCTCCTTCCTCCAGGATTTACCTGTCAGCTGAGAGATCTCAGCACAGTGCTGGGGAGAATCACCCCCCTGGCGGAGATGGGTCAGTGACAGGGTAAAAGTATCAGCTGGGCCAGTCCTGAGACTCAGAATCTTTCCCCTCCTGCCCCCACCTCTCCCCAGGGAGGAGACTAGAGACTCTGGGAGCCCCAGCAGATGGTACAACTGAACATTGACAGAGCTCCCCTCCCCCTCCCAACTTAAATCTCACTGTGTCCCAGCTGCCCCTGTGCTGGACTTTGCTATGGGGCCTCCCCACCACACTCGGCCTGCTCTGAAATGTCACAGCTCAGAAAGCAACAGGCCACGGTACTGGGATTGAACCTGCCCAGAATGTCACTGCTCAGCAAACAGTTGCAACACAAAAGTACATGAGCCTGGGGTAGGGAGGGGTTAGCACAAGTCAGGGGCAGGAAGAATAGATGCAATATGATGCACTGGACATAGGCACAAATCCCACTTCACCTTGTGATGTGTCATGAAATGCAGGGTGCTGGGGAGATCTTCCCTGAACTATCATATCCACTCCCACATTCAAGGAAAAGGAGGTACATTGCCCCGTGGGAAAAGAGATTTGGACATTGATAAAATATGATCTTTAATTACCTTCTTCTATAGGTGCCACGGATCTTCTCCACCCTAAAACCAGCCACATAATTAGAGATGAGAGCAGATCTGAACAGGTATTGCATGATTCAATATTGTACAAACTAATACACCGAGGAAAAAATAATGTTATAAGTTCATCAGAACCTCCACTGGCTGTCTCTCTCCCAGGGTGGATCTTCACTGCAGTTAGCCCAGGGTCTTATCTGGCTGTTCCCAACCTGTTTATTGTGCAAGCACAAAACTCTGACTCAAGTTTGATGGTGCTTTACACCCAGACTAGCTGGCAAGACTTTGGGTATAGGCCAGTGGTCCCCAACCTTTTTGTGGCCAGTAGCACATTCATGTTTTCAGAAGAGTGTGGCGGGCGCCAACAATTTTTAAAGGCTTATTTTGTATTTGTACATTAAATAATACGAAAAACATCATATTTAATATTACATAATATATGAATCCAGAGAGAAGCCGGAGAGAAGCCGCAAGGACAGAGAACACCGGCGCCTGCAGCCCCGAAGTTCTCTGTCCCTGGCAGGCGCGGGGCCGCGGCTTCTCTCCCCTGCTGGGCACTAGGCGGGCGCACATAAATGCCGCGCTGGGGACCACTGGTATAGGCAATAGCCCACGTACCACTTTAATTCAGGTTGGTTACATGCTCACTTTGCAGTGTGGAGGGAAGATAATCATCTCAGGGAATAATCCACCAATTCCTTCCCAAAATTCCTCCTGGGCCATATGTTCTTGGCCACTACCTACTCTACTACTGTATTGCTTATCAAATTTTCAAATTAGCTTTTGCTGTGAAATCCATCCAGTTTAGTCTTTCTCCACATTTTATAAAGTTACATTAAAAAACAACCCCCCGCCCCCCAAAAGAATGAGAATAATAAAAAAGTAAGGAAACAAAGATCATTTGTCATTGCAACAATTTTAAAAATTAAATTTAAAGGCAATAACTCAACCTCAATTAAACTCCCACATGAAACTCCAAATTAGTACAAAAAGTTTCTTTTCAGAGGAAGGATAATGACACTTACTTAACTCGTTATCACGTTTGCCTAAAAATTAAAGATAAATAAAGATATATTTTTGTTAGGTGTTTCCCTTTTCTTATTATTTATTTCTCTATCATCAATAAGACAGTGAAGGCTGAGAAAAATCAACCTCCTCTTCAGGATGTCAGATGAGAGGATCCACTGGTCCCTTCTGATCTTAAACTCTGTGACTCCACGACTCTACTGCTTACCAGTTTTTCAAATTAGCTTTTGGTATGAAATCTACCCATTTTAGTGCTTCCACACATTTTATACAATTATACTAACCCCCCTGCCCAAAAAAGAATAATGATAAAAAGCAAGAAAACAAACAAAAAGAGGTTTCATATTGCAACAAAATTGTAAATGTTAAATTTAAAAGCGAACTCCATAAAAATTACACCAGTTCCCACATGAGGATCCCATTAGGTAAAAAAAAATTCTTGTATGAGGAAGGATAATGACATTTACCAATTAAACAGAAACTTAGGCTTAGAAACTATTTCTATTCAGTTTTCTCTTAAAGAGAAGAAACTAGATGATGTGTTTGTCCCTTCTAACTCTGTGATTCTATTTGAATCATAGGACTGGAAGTCTAATCTCCTGCACTTGTGGTAGGACTAAGTATTATCTGGACCACCTCTGACTGGTGTTTGTCTAACCTCTTCTTGAGAAAAACAGCTGGTCATAACTGACCCAGGCAGGGTGACTCAGAGGACAACTTTGGGGACCAGACACTGATGACCGTCCTAGGGCACTGGGTCGGCCCAGGCTTCCCTGCCACTGCCCACCTCCCTGCCCCTCTGATTAAAAGAGGGCCAGGACTGCAAGACCTGCTCACTGGGAGGGGGCACTAAACTGTGCTAACCACTAGGCCACCTAACCTACCGATGACACAATTACACTCCTACATGAGGATCCGATTGTGTCCAAAAATTTTCTTCTCAGAAAACCTCTGAGACCAAGGGCTGGTCTACACTGAAAACTTCCACCCCTAAGACACATAACTTATACTGACCTAACCCCCTAACTGGATGGACTTTTAAAGGGAAAGGGTCTGTGGAAACATCCAAACGGGCCTATAATGGTCCAGCCTAATACACACACATAACCCCCACCCCTGACAAACACAGAAAAATAAAAATAAATCAGAGAAACCAACAAGCCCATATGCAATTGTGTAGCCGTGGTAAAAAATTACATTTGTGGAAAAAGGGAAATTGAAACTTACCAACTTTTCCTTAAAATACAGAAATAAATATAAATTATTCTCTCTCCTTTCTTCATGAAACAGTGTTAAAAGAGGTACACAATTCATTAGGGGTATGGAGGGACTCAGGGACACGTCAAATTTATTTGGAAATTGGGCAGATATTCTTTATGGATGAAGTTCATCAGGGCATGAACAGCTGTATCTGAGTTATGTGACATTTGATATGATTTCTGAGGAACAAATGTGTTTATTTACTGATTTACCACAGGGGCATTTCTATAGGGCCCATCGCTATAGTGTCCAGGTTCACTACATTTTATTAGCAAAAAAGAGATTTTTCAAGTACAAACATGAGAGGCTAGGCTTTGCAGAACCTTGTCTCAACTGGGACCAGAGACAGAAAGCAATAGCTGCCTGAGAACTGGGACGAGAGGGAGATGGAGGACCAAGCAGAACAGAGATGTATCTGCTATGATCCGATTCTCTGGTTCAGTTCTATTGTCTAAGACTCTTCTCCCTTCTATTCTCTCCCTCGCACCTCTGTCCCCCACCCTCTATCAATAAATTCACATCCATTCTTCTTCTTTATTTAGGACCAGATCAGCAGATCACACGTTCTTTCCATGTTAAATTCCTAAATTGCCCTTATTTATTTATTAGAACAAAACCTTTATTTACACTATATTTCTCCCTCTGATATTTACCTTTCATTTTAAACAGATAAACAGTGAGGCCAATGAAACCAAACAAAACCACCAGGATCACACTCAGAGCCACCATCCAGGGATTCACCCTCGGGAAAAAGATATCTGAAAAACAAAACACCCAGGGCTTGCCTTAGTTTGGAAGTAGTGACTAAAAGCAAATTTTCATAGAAATACATAAATAGTGCCCAGCAGGATTTGTGTGAGACAAGTGTCTACACTACACAAAAGACCAGAAACTGATTTTAAAAATGGCTCCAATCAACACAGCTTTAACACTGATTTATCCTGATTTGATTCATTGCTATTCAGAGGGCCACAGAGTATAGGGGCAAATTCTCTGCTCATAAAACCAAGACTCCAATAGGTTTATGCCAGAAAAGTATTTGGCCCTTAGCAGTAAGCAACATTAAGAAATTGCCAGATTAATTAGCATATTTTGAAAAATCCACTGTTACCCACTAATATTGGGAGAAATAACCACAATTCCTCCAAAGATTTGTGCAGCAAATTAATGAATCTTCTTTTGCTGTTCTTGTGTTCACAGTGATTCAGTCACTTAACCAGGATGGAATTTTCAAATGTGCCTAAGGCCTTCTCTGCACATGGTTTGTGCTCTGATTTAGTGAACCTGGGACAACCCTCTTATGGGGTCATTCTTAAATTGGTTCAGGAGTTGACAACATATGAGTGTGACGGGTTGGATCACAGAAACCCCCTTGGGAGCTCCCATCTAATGTACCAAGACTACTTCTATTCCTGTTTTCCCTGCCAGCTCGGTGACTCCAGCACCCTGTCTTGCTGAAGCCAGACACACCCGTCTGCTCCAACACAGACCCAGGGTCTGAATTACCTGCCCCAAAGCTGCAAGTTTACCTGAAAACAGCTCACAGAAGTGTGCTTGTCTTTAGCACTCAGATGCCCAACTCCCAATGGGGTCTAAACCCAAATAAATCCGTTTTACCCTGTATAAAGCTTATACAGGGTAAACTCATAAATTGTTCGCCCTCTATAACACTGATAGAGAGATATGCACAGTTGTTTGCTCCCCCAGGTATTAATACATACTCTGAGTTAATTAATAAGTAGAAAGTGATTTTATTAAATACAGAAAGTAGGATTTAAGTGATTCCAAGTAGTAACAGACAGAACAAAGTAAGTTACCCAGCAAAATAAAATAAAATGCGCAAATCTATGTCTAATCAAACTGAATACAGATAATCTCACCCTCAGAGATGCTTCAGTAAGTTTTTTCTCAGACTGGACACCTTCCAGGCCTGGGCACAATTCTTTCCCCTGGTACAGCTCTTGTTCCAGCTCAGGTGATAGCTAGGGGATTCTTCATGATGGCTCCTCTCCCCCTCTGTTCTCTTCCACCCCTTTATATATCTTCTGCATAAGGCGGGAATCCTTTGTCCCTCTGGGTTTCCACCCCCCTCACTGGAAAAGCACCAGGTTAAAGATGGATTCCAGTTCAGGTGACATGATCACATGTCACTGTAAGACTTCATTACTCACTTGCCAGCACACACATATACAGGAAGACTCACAGGTAAATACAGCCATCTGCAGACAATGGTCCTGGTTAATGGGAGTCATCAAGATTCCAAACCACCATTAATGGCCCACACTTTGCATAATTACAATAGGCCCTCAGAGTTATATTTTATATTTCTAGTTTTAGATACAAGGGTGGTACATTTATACAAATAGGATGATCACTCAGTAGATTATAAGCTTTGTAATAATACCTTACAAGAGACCTTTTGCATGAAGCATATTCCAGTTACATTATATTAACTTATTATCATGTTTTTATAAAACCATATAGACTGCACAACGTCACAATGAGGGTTGCACAAATTTAAATAAATTGATGCATAAGAACATAAGAATGGCAATACTGGGTCAGACCAAAGGTCCATCTAGCCCAGTGTCCTGTCTTCCGACAGTGGTTAGTGCCAGGTTTCCCAGAGGGAATGAAAAGAACAGGTAATCATCAAGTGAGCCATCCCTGCCCATCCTTGCTAATAGTCATTGATGGACCTATCCTCCATGAATTTATCTAGCTCTTTTTTGAACCCTGTTATAGTCTTGGCCTTCACAACATCCTCTGGCAAAGAGTTCCACAGGTTGACTGTGCGTTCTGTGAAGAAATGCTTCCTTTTGTTTGTCTTAAACCTGTGCCTATTAATTTCATTTAGTGACCCCTAGTTCTTGTGTTATGAGAAGGAGTAAACAACACTTCCTTATTTACTTTCTCTACACCAGTCATGATTTTATAGACCTCTATCATATCTCCCCTTAGCTGTCTCTTTTCTAAGCTGAAAAGTCCCAGTTTTATTAATCTCTCCTCATACAGAAGCCGTTCTATACCCCTAATCATTTTTGTTGCCCTTTTCTGAACCTTTTCCAATTCCAATATATCTTTTTTGAGATGGGGCAACCACATCTGCACACAGTATTCAAGGTATGGGCGTACCATGGATTTATATACAGGCAATATGATACTTTCAGTCTTATTATCTATCCCTTTCTTAATGATTCCCAATATTAAGTTCACTTTTTTGACTTCCACTGCAGACTGAGTGGATGTTTTCAAAGAACTATCCATAATGACTCCAAGATATCTTTCTTGAGTGGTAACAGCTCATATAGACCCCATCATTTTATATGTGTAGTTGGGATTATGTTTTCCCATGTGCATTACTTTACATTTATCAACATTAAATTTAACCTGCCATTTTGTTGACCAGTCACCCAGTTTTGAGAGATGCTTTTGTAGCTCTTCACAGTCTACCTAGGACTTAACTATCTTGAGTAGTTTTGTATCATCTGCAACTTTTGCCACCTCACTGTTTACCCCTTTTCCAAGATCATTTATGAATATGTTGAATAGGACTGGTCCCAGTACAGACCCCTGGGGGACACCACTATTTACCTCTCTCCATTCTGAAAACTGACCATTTATACCTACCCTTTGTTTCCTATCTTTTAGACAGTTACCAATCCATGAGAGAACCTCCCCTCTTATCCCGTGGCAGCTTACTTTGTTAAGAGCCTTTGGTGAGGGACCCTGTCAAAGGCTTTCTAGAAATCTAAGTACACTATATCCATTGGATGTCCCTGTCCACATGCTTGTTGACCCCCCTCAAAGAATTCTAGTAGATTGGTGAGGCATGATTTCCCTTTACAAAAACCATGTTGACTCTTCCCCAACCAATTATGTTCATCTATGTGTCTGACAATTCTGTTCTTTACTATAGTTTCGACCAGTTTGCCCAGTACTGAAGTCAGGCTTACAGGCCTGTAATTGCCAGGATCACCTCTGGAGCCCTTTAAAAAAATTGGCATCACATTATCTATCCTCCAGTCATCTGGTACAGAAGCTGATTTAAATGATAGGTTACGGACTACAATTAGTAGTTCTGCAATTTCATATTTGAGTTCCTTCAGAATCCCATCTGGTCCTGGTGATTTATTGCTGTTTAATTTATCAATCTGTTTCAAAACCTCCTCTAATGACACCTCAATCTGGAACAGTTCCTCAGATTTCTCACCTAAAAAGAATGACTCAGATTTGGGAATCTCCCTCACATCCTCAGCCATGAAGAGTGATGCAAAGAATTCATTTAGTTTCTCCACAACAGCCTTATCATCTTTGAGTGCTCCTTTAGCATCTCGATCATCCAGTGGCCCCACTGGTTGTTTAGCAGGCTTCCTGCTTCTGATGTACTTAAAAAAAAATTCTGCTATTACTTTGAGTCTTTGGCTAACTGTTCTTTAAATTCGTTTTTGACCTTCCTAATTATATTTTCACACTTCATTTGTCAGAGTTTATGCTCCTTTCGATTTTCCTCACTAGGATTTAACTTCCACCTTTTAAAGGATGCCTTTTTGCCTCTCACTGCTTCTTTTACTTCGTTGTTTAGCCACGGTGGCTCTTTTTTGGTTCTCTTACTATGTTTTTTAATTTGGGGTATACATTCAAGTTGAGCCTCTATTATGGTGTCTTTAAAAAGTTTTCATGGAGCTTGTAAAGATTTCACTTTTGGCACCGTACCCTTTAATTTCTATTTAACTAACCTCCTCATTTTTGTGTAGTTCCCCTTTCTGAAATTAAATGCTTCAGTGTCGGGCTGCTATGGTGTTTTCCCCACCACAGGGATGTTCAATTTCATTATATTATGGTCACTATTACCAAGCGGTCCAGCTATATTCACCTCTTGGATCATATCCTGTGCGCCACTTAGGACTAAATCAAGAATTGTCTATTCTCTTTGTCGGCTCTAAGACTAGCTGCTCCAAGAAGCCGTCATTTAAGGTGTCAAGAAACTTTATCTCTGCATCCTGTCCTGACATGTACCCACTCAATATGGGGATAGTTGAAATCCCCCATTATTATTGAGTGTTTTATTTTAATAGCCTCTCTAATCTCCCTGAGCATTTCACAGTCACTATCACCATCCTGGTCAGGTGGTCGGTAATATATCCCTACTGCTATATTCTTATTATGAGAGCATGGAATTACTAACCATAGATGTTCTATGGTACAGTTTGGTTCATTTAAGATTTTTACTTCATTTGATTCTATGCCTTCTATCACATATAATGCCACTCCCCCACCAGCACAACCTGTTCTGTCCTTCTGATATATTTTGTACCCTGGTATTACTATGTCCCATTGATTACCCTCATTCCACCCAGTTTCTGTGATGCCTATAATATCAATATCCTCATTTAATGGGAGGCACTCTAGTTCACCCATCTTATTATTTAGACTTCTAGCATTGGTATACAAGCATTTTTAAAACTTGTCACTTTTTAGCTGTCTGCCATTCCTTGATGTAATTGAATGGGACTTTTTTTCATTTGACTGTTTCTGATCAGATCCTACCTGTATTTCATCATTTTCCATCCTCTCCTCCTTATGAGGACATAGAGAATCTCCATTAATAGGTCCTCCCCTAAGAGATGTTTCTGTCCGATCCACGTGCTCCTCCGCACCTGTTGGCTTTCCCCCAGCCCTTAGTTTAAAAACTGCTCTACGACCTTTTTAATTTTAAGTGGCAGCAATCTGGTTCCATTTTGGTTTATGTGGAGCCCATCCTTCCTGTATAGGCTCCCTCTTTCCCCAAAGTTTCCCTAGTTATAAATCTAAACCCCTCCTCCCTATACCATCGTCTCATCCATGCATTGTGACTCTGCAGTTCTGCCTGTCTATCTGGCCCTGCACGAGGAACTGGAAGCATCTCAGAGAATGCTACCATGGAAGTCCTGGACTTCAATCTCTTACCTAGGAGCCTAAATTTGGCCTCCAGGACCTCTCTCCTATCCTTCCCTATGTCATTGGTATGCACATGTACCACGACCAGTGGCTCCTCTGCAGCACTACACATAGTCTCGAGAGATCTGCAACCTTCGCACCAGGCAGGCAAGTCACCATGCAGTTCTCCCAGTCATCGAAAACCCAGCTAACTATATTTCTAATGATTGAATCCCCCATAACTATTACCTACACAAATCCTTACATCATAAATCAGCTTCATAGTGCCCTATCTTCATTTAGTTGAAGTCAGTAAGGAATTGACTGAAACTAAATCTATTTAGGGCACTCTGAAACTTATACAAGAGTGTTCAGACAAGAAAGTGGCATCGATTAACTAGTTAATCAGTGCATCTTTTGTGTGTAGACAAAATCATGAGTCCCTTTGTGGATCCGGACCAAAGTGACTTAAGGGGCACAAGTCCCATTGAACGTCAGTAGAAACAACATCACATGACTTAGGTGACATTTCACACACGTAATGAAGATTGAGTTGGTGAAGCGAACAGATCACTAGAGCTCTGCATGGATACAAAATTTGTATCCGCATCCAATCTGTGATCCCCCCAAATGATCCGTGGATATCCGTATCTGCGGGATGAGGATATCTGCAGATATAAAGCGGCTATCTGCAGATTTGCAGGGCTCTACAGATCACAATCAAGCCAGAGTACAAAATTTACCACATTCAAAAAAATCATTAAGGTTACAGGAACACACACTGTCAGTGGATTGAGTGAAAGTTTCTTCTAAAAAATGTTGCAAGTTTTTGTGTGGGGTGGGTGTGTCTCTGTGCATACGTGCTAGAAATTCAGGAAAGTCGGACTTAACATTAAATTATATGAAATCCAAAATCTTGATTGTCTGAATACTCACAATTAAAGGAATCAAGTTGCCTAAACTGTGACCCCATAAAGACACCAGCCTCCCATCTTCTGTGTTTGTATGTGGAGTATGAAACATCCACCACAGATGTTTCAGTTCTTTTCTTCCTGTGTTTTGTTTTGTTTCTAGTGGTGGTGAGTTCAGTGTGGGGTTTGGATGGTGACTGACCTGCTATATAAACTGCTGATTCCTTTTCCTGATTGAGAACGGTGTTCCTGAGGCAACAGGACAGGTTCTGGTTTGCCTGCTCTGTTACAACGAGAGCAGTTTCTGTTTCAAACAGGCCGTTATCCCCTCGGGATGTTGTTTCAGAGAGTGATGGTAAATGCTGCCCACTGAGATCTCTCCATAGCACTTTGGGCTCTGGGTACCAACCAGCTGATCGACAAACCACCCGGATCCCTCCATCCTGGTGACCCTCAACAGAGATGAGAGGAACAGAGCCCAGACCTAAGGGGAAATACATAAAGGTGCTAATTCCATAAGTTAATTTATAAAGCAGAAGGGATGAGGGACAGTTTGTGGATCCCTTACTCACACGAGAAAGCACTAATTCATGTGGGTAGTCAGTAAAAGGGATAAATGAAAACTGGAATGTCGGAAATCCCAGTGCTCAGGGACACACAAAAATGTGAACAAATATTTACAATAATTTCACTGAGTCAATGGGAGATATTGTTGTCTCGACACAGGAGCAACTGAGTGCTGAGCACGTTTGGACATGTGACCACTTCATTTAGATACTTGAATTAGATGTGAACTTTTTGAAAATCTGATCATTAGTGCATTGGATAGATACAGTTATTTAAAAAAAATCTAACAGATGTCATGGTTACAGTGTCTAAGCAGCAGGGGAGAAATACTCAGTCTTGTCTAAAAGTGGTAAATACATAGTTTCCCCTCCCCAGCACCACCATTATACAGGCTCAGCAAATAAGGCTGCATTTGATTTTAACTACACCCTTAAGTAACAACCAACAGTGAACCCATAAGAAGGCCATAAAAGTTGGTCAGTCCCACCATACCCACACATCCTAGAAATGACTGCAGAGCAACTGAAAGCTCATGTGTGTCCAGAAGTCCTTTCCCTCTTCACTAAAGACCCCTTTGGGAGTCAATCAAGAATTTCCTTTGGGCAAGAAAGTGCCTGGACCGTCCTGAAAATGTTTTTAGTAACATGTCAGGAAAGTTTCTAGCATATTCTCCCAAGTATAAAATGGCTGTTTGCTGAAATTTACATAAAGTGCATTATTGTATAATATTTCACAAGCAGGGAGTCACAGTTGTTGTTGTAATAGGATAGAATAAAGCCTGCAGACCACACAAAGCTAAAACTGACATAAGCTACTGACCTGCTACCCGCAGTTCCAATACAGTTTCTCCATGAAAAGTATCATCTTGAACAAAACAGAGGTATAGTCCTTCATCAGAGCGTCTGATATTGAGAATCCTCAAGGGAACGTTTCCATCTGTGAGTCCAGCTTTCAAAAGCTCTGTCCTTCCCTGATACTCTGGCATCTGCCCATCATACTGATCCTTCCCATCACGATACAGGTGCACAAAGGATGCAAACTCGGAGCGGAACCATCTCACCTCCATGTTTGCAGCGCTCATCGGGGGGGACAGGTGACAGGGTAACACAGTTTCCTGACCCAGGATGGCAGTGACAGGGTCACGGGCGCCAATCATTGTGAACTTTGCTGGAAAATGCACCAGGGCAAGAACAACAAAAGCAGCTCAGAGGAAAGTGGGAATTTGATATGAAGGACATATCCAACAGATTCCATTTTATACAAACTTTCCACAAAGTTCAGCCAGAAGCAGATACCAGGGCATGGAACATTTCAGCCTAAATGCTTAACTGAAAGCAGCGGTACTAAGACTGTGTTATAAGAACACTCAGCCTCGGTGTCTGGCACAAGCACTCAGCACTGAGGGGGGATGTGGAGCTGATAACAGACAAGCTTGGAGCATGGCCCAGGCACAAAGCATTGGACAGAGAGAGGAGCTGAGAATTGGTAGGTTCAGTGCCTGGCACAGGCACACAGGGCTGACATGGGGTGGGAAGCTGAAGATGGGTGTGTTCAGTCCCTGGCAAAGTCACACATCAGAGAAACTGAAGCAGAGAAATGATAATGGACATTTTTGGTGTATAGTTGAGACAAGTTTACTATTTAACAGCCCATTTTTCTGAGTGTCCTCAAATTGACATGCTTAAAATTTGCTGGGCCTCAGCAGGAATAAGGGTAGGGTGGGTGGGCCATATTTGGTGTTCTTTCACCGTGGTGTTTCTGAGATATAGCTATATATATATAGCTATAGCTATATAGATATATAGATATAGCTAGAGCCAATTGTTGGATTATTATGGTTCAGAACTTCACATGACCAAGAGACCAAATAACCAAACCTAGCCAATATTATTGGCTAAAGACAAAACAGTGCGCTACGAAAAGGAGACAAACATACTGTCCTTCTGGGAAGCAATTCTTATTTTGTAGCATGTTCACCTTACACAAAAGGTGTGCTTCAAAAATCCACCTCCCCAAAACACACATATTTATACCGGGGGTATTCACAAGTGAGAAAACACTTTATACGTCACCCAAGATCCAACCCACCAGTTCCTTAACTTGTTGGTTTTTACCTTCCTTATCTCTGTTTTGGACACCACTTTCCATAGCAGGCAGGTGTGGCGGTACATCCCAACCAGTGCTAGGACACACCAGTCAGGTATCTTGGCTTTGATAGGCTTCCTATTTTCTATGGTGAACGCTAAACTTCAGCTTTGTAAAGTTTGGTGGGATACTTGGTATCGGTGAACAGAATTGTGGGAAGAGCATAATACATTCAGTTAACTTCCCAACACTTATCATGTATATTATAGGACTACCGTGCACAGAATACCTAATAACATGGTGTATACTACATCTAACATATTAGCTAACAAGCCCAATAAAAAAGTCATGTGACATCAATATATTTTGATTCTCATGTTTTGGGGCACATTGGAGTCTCAAATTATGGCTCTGAACTTTTTTACATCTGAAACCCACTAAGTTAATTTATTTATTTTATTATTATTATTTATTGTTATTATTAAACTCTCAATAAAGTGTCTATCCAATACATCCTTGACAATCTCTTAAAAATGCCTGTGTAAAGAGACAGACCTGTGCACTATTCCATGAGGAAATAAAATAACCCAGCAACAACACAATCAGAGCAAAAATTGAATAATGAAGGTGCTGATCTTGCTGTGTAGTGAAGTTTACACACTGAGAGTAGTTCCATTGACTTTGAGTAAAGCACGTTGTTAAGACACTTCAGGGGCCTAAATAAATCCTCTAAGAAACAGCAGACACAGGGCGGATTCCTACCTGATTCCATCTTGTGAACATAACAAGTAAGGAAGAAAACAATAAACCCAGGCAGAGGGGAGCTGGTTCTGGAGCTGTGGCAGAATGAGAGAAGCTTCATCTGCATTATAACTTGATCTAGACAATAGGAAGGAAGAGGGGGGAAAAATCATAATGAGCATAACACACCGATTAACAGTAGAGTCAAACATTAACGAGGACACATTAAATAAAAAGGAATAAATACACTGTTAAGTGAATCCTTTCATATTACGGAGTTAGAACATCCCTTCAAATATCCACATTAAAAAATAAGTCAGATCAGTGTAAAAACTGGTAGTAATTTCATCAATGGAGAAAACATTTTAAGGAATGAGAAACACTCTGTGTGTGTGTGTGTGTGTGTGTGTGTGTGTGTGTGTGTGTGTGTGAGAGAGAGATTGATTGATTGATTGATTGATTATTGGTTTTGTTTTTACCCATTTCTTTTCTTTCAACATATCAAAGGCAAAATGATTCAGTCCCATAAACAGAATTATTAAGTAACAGGAACAAGAGAGAAAGACGCTTCCCATAAAGTTGGATTTTCAAGAGTTTGTAACTTACTTTACAAAACAGAAATATACAATTAGTTAATTCACAACAAATCTCCCTTTGAGAGCAGGATCAGGTCCAGTTTTCATGAATAAAATAAAAAGGAAATAAATAAATTCTTAAATCAAATAACCACAATAGTTTGGTGTTAAATTACAATGAAAGGAGAGGGGAAAATAGCTCATATATCATTTTGAATATATAGTTCAAAAGCAAAGTTTATATTCAGAGTAAGACACATTTATCCTGGGATTATTGGATCATTTTGCAGTTAATAATTCACCCAAGGTCAGGAATAAATACTAGGAAATATCAAAGAACAAGGGAGATGGTATTCAAGTGACAGATTTCACCTACCTGATAAATCCTGGGAATAAGCTTTGGAAGAGTTTTAAGATCTCCCTGGTATTCCAAGGTTTTCTAAAATCCTCATCCATTCTCCTCTACTTATCTTACATTGTCAGGGACTATTTCGGTTATGAGGCTACAAAATTAATTCTTAATAAAACATTACAGAGACAAAGAGATGAATTCCAGTCTTTGCTAGCATATTTCTGCAAAAATAGTATTTATTCTTTGTTGGACACTGAAGTGAAATGTTTCAGAGTGGTAGCTGTTAGTCTGTATCAGTAAAAACAATGAGGCGTACTTGAGGCACCTTAGAGACTAATAAATGTATTTGGGCATAAGCTTTTGTGGGCTAAAACCCACTTCATCAGATGCATGGAATGGAAAATACAATAGGCAGGTATAAATACACAGTACATGAAAAGATGGGAGTTGCCTTACCAAGTATGTGTGTGGGGGTGGGGGTGGGGGGGGGAGTCAGTGCTAATGAGACAATTCAATTAAGGTGGTAGAATACCAAGGGAGGAAAAATCACTTTTGTAGTGGTAATGAGGCCAATGTAATCAGGGTGGCCCATTTCAAACAGTTGACAAAAAGGTGTAAGTAACAATAGGGGGAAATTAGTTTTTGTAGTGACCCATCCACTCCCAGTCTTTATTCAGGCCTAATTTGATGGTGTCCAGTTTGCAAATTAATTCCAGTTCTGCAGTTTCTCGTTGGAGTCTGTTTTTGAAGGGTTTTTGTTGTTGTTGTTGTTGTTGTTGAAGAATTGCTACTTTTAAAGTCTGTTATTGTGTGTCCAGGGAGATTGAAGTGTTCTCCGACTGGTTTTTGAATGTTATAATTCTTGACATCTGATTTGTGTCCATTTATTCTTTTGCGTAGAGACTGTCCGGTTTGGCCAATGTAAACGGCAGAGGGGCATTGCTGGCACATGATGGCATATATCACATTGGTGGATGTGCAGGTGAACGAGCTCCTGATGGTGTGGCTGATGTGGTTAGGTCCTATGATGGTGTCCCTTGAATAGATATGCGGACAGAGTTGGCAACGGGGTTTGTTTCAGGGATAGGTTCCTGGGTTAGTGTTTTTGTTGTGTGGTGTGTAGTTGTTGGTGATTATTTGCTTCAGGTTCGGGGGCTGTCTGTAAGCGAGAACTGGCCTGTCTCCCAAGGTCTGTGAGAATGAGGGATCGTCCTTCAGGGTAGGTTGTAGATCCTTGATGATGCGCTGGAGAGGTTTTAGTTGGGAGCTGAAGGTGACGGCTAGTGACGTTCTGTTACTTACTTTGTTGGGCCTGTCCTATAGTAGGTGACTTCTGGGAACCCTTCTGGCTCTGTCAATCTGTTTCTTCACTTTACCAGGTGGGTATTGTAGTTTTAAGAACGCTTGATAGAGATCCTGAAGGTGTTTGTCTCTGTCTGAGGGATTGGAGCAAATGTGGTTGTATTTTAGAGCTTGGCTGTAGACAATGGATCGTGTGATGTGGTCTGGATGAAAGCTGGAGGCATGTAGGTAAGTATAGTGGTCAGTAGGTTTCCGGTATAGGGTGGTGTTTAAGTGACCGTTGCTTATTAGCACTGTAGTGTCCAGGAAGTGGATCTCTTGTGTGGACTGGTCCAGGCTGAGGCTGATGGTGGGATGGAAATTGTTGAAATCCTGGTGGAATTCTTCAAGGGCCTCTTTCCCATGGGTCCAGATGATGAAGATGTCATTAATGTAGCACAAGTAGAGTAGGGGCGTTAGGGGATGAGAGCAGAGTAAGCGTTGTTCTAAGTCAGCCATAAAAATGTTGGCATACTGTGGGGCCATGCGGGTACCCATAGCAGTGCCGCTGACTTGAGTCAAGACTTAACTTGGTTAAGGACACTGCACCCAAAAGGGTCAGTTGGACCAAAAGCTGTGACAAGTCATTTAGGACACTACAAGACCCGTTGACCTAGAAGTCAGTACTATTCCACTTGGATTTCTCAAAGCCCTTTATTTTCCTAACATATGCGTCTGATGCCAGACTCAGAACAGTGTTATCTCAAGAATTTGGAGGAGGAGAACACCCTGTCCTCTATCTCAGCAGGAAGTTATTCCCACAGGAGGTAGCCTAATTGGTCATTGAGGAGGCTCTGGAGGTGAAATGAGCCATCGATGCCCTACGCTATTATTGATGGGGGCAGCCCTTCCACTGACCATGCACCACTCCACTGGCTGAACTCAATGACTGGTCATAACCCAGGCATTATGCTGCAGTATCTCTCAATGCAGCCTTACAGCTTTTGGCTGGTACATTGTTCAGTCATGGAAAATAAAAACTTGAACTTCTTTTCATGAGATGGTGGGGACAGGAACCGGTCCCAGGACACCACAGCCCAGGGTGATGGGATATCCAAACCCCACATTGGGCCTGAAGGGGTGAAAGGAGAGTATTGGGCCCAGGTAGACCTGCCCCTCCAGCCCTGCAGAGCGTGGTCCAGCTGGAGAGAGAACAAAGTGTGGCAACCCAGCTCAGACGGGAGAGGCTGAGGAGGAGGACAGTCCTACCCTGAAGGATCCTGACAATGGCACTGAAGAAGCTTCCCCAAAGGACTGACTGTATGCTTAGCCTGGTTGGGGCTGATGGTTTGATTGCCTTTTCTTTTTCTTTTCACCTTGTCTTGGACTGGAAGCTGGGGGAGAACAGCAGATGGTAGTAAGTGACCCAGGGAGGGTTACTTGGAGGACAACTTTGGGGACCACACACTGATGATCCTCCTAGGGACCTGAGTCAAAACTCCCCTACCACTGCCCACCTCACTGCCCTTCTGATTAAAAGAGGGCCAGGACTGCAAGACCTGCTCACTGGGATGTGTCATTAAATGTGCTAACCATACTCTGACATGAAGATACAATTTTGCACAAAATGTTTCTTCTCAGAGGAAGGATAATGCCACTTACCAATTTCTAGATCTCGTTTCCCTAAAAAGAAAAAAAAAAACCCAACAGAAATACGTAATGTTACCCAAAATTGGGCCAGCTAGTAAGCTTAGAGAGGACTAATGACCCACCAGAGTTTGGCAGAAAGCAGCACGTTAATTATACTGATAACTAAGCTCAAAAGAAGGAGGTGGGGGGGTTGTCACACACACACTTGCATACTCACGCTCCCAGGACAGGCACGGCACTGGAGATGTCAGGATCCTTCAAGGTAAGTGTCCCACAGCGCAGTGATGGACGGTATGATGAAGGTAAGTCTTCCTGAGGAACAATGGAATGCAACGCGGCGAACTACTGGCCAGGCGGTCCGGGCAAAGGGCCTGGGAGCTCTTCTGATCTTCCAGCTGCTCAAGCAGCTCATTCATCCCACAAGTATTCCAGGAGGGAGGAGGAGGGAGAAAGTCACTTCACAGGTATTCAAAGAGGGAGAAGAGACAAAAGGGTGGGGGAGGTGTAACAGACCTTTTGAGCATACAGGTTATACAGAGCATACAGATCACTGCTGCTCCTACAACACTTATAAATGTTTATTATGAGCTTTCCTTCTCTTATATGTTGTTTCTTTTTACCATCAATACAAAGTTAAGGCTGAGTGATTATTTCTATTCAATTTCCTCTTTTCTATTGCTGCCCCCCGCCCCCAAGAACATTTTGGTGTGAAGTTTGTCTAATTTAGACTTACCCCAAATCTTATAAAACTAGATTAACATGCCCTGTCCTGGGGCACAGCCCCCATCTCAGTGAGGAAAAGAAAATTCCTCTGGGCTCAACTGCTATTAAACAGGCATCCTGCAGGGCCTGCTCCACTTGGAGGAAATGCTTTTGAAGGGGAGAGTTTGTCACAGGAAATGGACAGTACCCCAGAGGAAGGCTGCTGGAACTCAGAGGTAGCTGATTCTTGCAAAAGAGCAGTGTGGAGGAAGACAACTTGTGAACCGCTGCCACTCACAAGGGACCTTCAGACCAAGTACAAGCTGACTGCAGCAGGAAGTGGTTGAAGATAAACCCTATTCTGGGGTGTAGCTGTTCTTAACCTTCTGTCATGGATTCACGTGATTGGTGCTACACCCCCAGCTTTGCAACAATCTCTAGACCAGGGGTCGGCAACCTTTCAGAAGTAGTGTGCTGAGTCTTCATTTATTCACTCTAATTTAAGGTTTTGCGTGCCAGTCATACATTAATGTTTTTAGGTCTTTTTCTATAAGTCTATAATATATAACTAAACTATTGTTGTATGTAAAGTAAATAAGGTTATTAAAATGTTTAAGAAGCTTCATTTAAAATTAAATTAAAATGCAGAGCCCCCCGGACCGGTGGCCAGGACCCGGGTAGTGAGAGTGCCATTGAAAATCAGCCCGTGTGCCACCTTTGGCATGCGTGCCATAGGTTGCCTACCCCTGCTCTAGACTCTTCAGTCTGCCAGACTCCCTAGGCCTCTCTCTCTTCCTCCTGGATAAGCCGCATGGCTTCACCGCCTCCTTAGACTGGACCTCTGGGCCTTCAGTGCTCCTGCTTCCCACTCTGAGCTCTATTCAGTGAGTCCAACTGAGATACTCCTGGTAGAGACTTGCACGCCCTTCAGAGATAAACGCACTTCACCAAGCATTATTTGCAGTGGTGCTCAAAGAGCATTGTGAAAACAGTCGGGTGTACTAGTCAACAGGACACAGTATGGGAAGTCCTTAGGTTACCATAGAGAATTGAAGGTTAAAGCCTAGAACATTCTGGTCAGCCCAGAGCTCAGCCAAGCTGTAGTGAACCCCCCTGTTCAAGCTCTGTCTGTCTCTCCAGCCAACCTCCTTGGTTAGACTCCAGGTGAGAGCCCTGACTCCATCCAGCAGCCAACAGTCTCCCCCACCTGACACCTCTCCCGTCCTTTGTTCTTGAGCTGGGGAATGTTGCTCAGCTTCCCTGCTGAGAGCTGGGGAAATCCATCTGCCTCTGAGTTGTTTGGTTGCTAGGTGTCAACATCCGGTGACTGGATTTGCCATTGTTTTCTCAGATGCTCCATCGATATGGGGACTAAGGCCCAGACAGGTGGGCAGCACCCATACTTATGTCTCCTAGCCTGCCCTGAGAGCAAACAGTCCTTTCCCCCCCACGGGGTAACAATGCCACATATAGAGGAAACTGAGGCGCACACAGATTTCATAAAAATATTGCAGAAAATTACCACTTCATCACACTTTTATTAACAAGCCAGATCTCTATAGATTATTTTCAAAGACTCTGAGACTAAGGGCTGCTCTGCACTGAAAAACTTACACCCCTCAAACATGTAGCTATGCCAACCCAACCCCCTAATTGGAAGGACTTTTAAAGGGAAAGGGTTTCTGGAAACATCCAAATGGGCCCTAAAATGGTCCAGCCTATTACAGACACATCAAACCCCCCTCCGCATCCTGCCCAACAAACACACAGAAATAAAAATAAATCAGAGAAACCAAAAAGCTCATATGCAATTGTGTATCTGTGAGTAAAACATGTATTTGTGGAAAAAGGGAAACTGAAACTTACCAACTTCTTCAGTAAGTTTCCCTTAAAAGGACAGAAATAAACATATCATCATCGCCTGGCTTCATGAAACAATGTTAAAAGATTACATCCTAAAAGATTACATGTGCAGAGTCCTGCACTTAGGACGGAAGAATCCCATGCACTGCTACAGACTAGGGACCGAGTGGCTAGGAAGCAGTTCTGCAGAAAAGGACTTAGGGGTTACAGTGGACGAGAACCTGGAAGGCTAATGGCATTTTGGGCTGTATAAGTAGGAGCGATGCCAGCAGATCGAGGGACGTGATCATTCCCCTCTATTCAGCATTGCTGAGGTCTCATCTGGAGTACTATGTCCAGTTTTGGGGCCCACACTACAAGAAGGATGTGGAAAAATTGGAAAGAGTCCAGCGGNGATTTATTTGGAAATTGGGCAGATTTTCTTTATGGATGAAGTTCAGCAGGGCATGGATGGCTGTATCTGCGTTATGGACAGTGGGTATGATTTTTTTTAATTTCCCAACTGAGGAAGAACATGTGTTTATTTACTGATTTACCGCAGGGGCAAGTCTATAGGGCCCATCACTACAGTGTCCAGGTGCACTACACTTTATTAGCAAAAAAGAGATTTGAAGTACAAATATGAGAGGCTAGACTTTGCCGAACCTTGTCTCAAGTGGGCCCAGAGACAGACAGCGGTAATCCCCTGAGAACTAGCAGTAGGGGGAGATGAAGGACTGAGCCGAACACAGATGTATCTGCTATGATCAGAATCTCTGGTTAATTTCTACTGCCCAAGGCTCTCCTCTCTCCTATTCTTGACCCAAACACACACCTCTGCCCCCACTCTCTATCAATAAACTCACATGCATTCTTCTTCTTTATATAGGACAAGGTCAGCAGATCACACGTTCTTTTTATATTAAATTCCCAAATGGCCCTTATTTGTTTAATAGAATTAAACCTTTATTTACAGTATATTTCTCCCTCTGATATTTACCTTTCATTTTAAACAGGTAAAGAGTGAGGCTAATGAAACCAAATAAAACCATGAGGATCACACTCAGTACCACCATCCAGGGATTCACCCTCGGGAAAAAGGAATCTGAAAAACAAAACACCCAGGGCTTGCCTTAGTTTGGAACTGGTGACTAAAAGCAAATTTTCATAGAAATACATAAATCGTGCCCAGCAGGATTTGGAAGAAGGGACAAAACTCAATATTTTTCTATTGCACATAAATACATAGAACCATAGAACCGGAAGGGACCTCGAGAGGTCATCAAGTCCAGCCCCCTGCACTCATGGCAGGACCAGCACCATCTAGAACAGGGGTAGGCAACCTATGGCACATGTGCCGAAGGCGGTACGCGAGCTGAATTTCAGTGGCACTCACACTGCCCGGGTCCTGGCCACTGGTCCTGGGGGGCTCTGCATTTTAGTTTAATTTTAAATGAAGATTCTTAAACATTTTAAAAACCTTATTTACTTACAACAATAGTTTAGTTATATATTATAGACTTATAGAAAGAGACCTTCTAAAAACATTAAAATGTATGACTGGCACACGAAATCTTAAATTAGAGTGAATAAATGAAGACTCAGCACACCACTTCTGAAAGGTTGCCGACCCCTGATCTAGAACATCCCTGACAGGTGTTTGTCTAACCTGCTCTTAAAAACCTCCCCAGGGAATTTATTCCAGTGCCTAACCACCCTGACAGTTAGGAAGTTTTTCCTAATGTCCAACCTAAACCTCCCTTGTTGCAATTTAAGTCCATTGCTTCTTGTCCTATCATCAGAGGTTAAGGAGAACAATTTTTCTCCCTCCTCCTTGTAACAACTTTTTAGATATTTGAAAAGGGTTATCATGTCCCCTCTCAGTCTTCTCTTTTCCAGACTAAACAAACCTAATTTTTTCAATCNATAACAACCTTTTAGGTATTTGAAAACTGTTATGTCTCCTCTCAGTCTTCTCTTTTCCAGACTAAACAAACCTAATTTTTTCAATCTTCCTTCATAGGTCATGTTTTCCAGACCCCTAATCATCCTTGTTGCTCTTCTCTGGACTCTCTCCAATTTGTCCATATCTTTCCTGAAATGTGGCGCCCAGAACTGCCCACAATACTCCAGTTGAGGCCCGATCAGCACGGTGTAGAGCAGCAGAATTACTTCTTGTGGCATATCTTGCATAAGATTTATTGCGATTTTGTAATATTGGTATCAATGCTATTTTAAATGGGCACCCATATTCCATACAGCATCACATTCAGATACTATGATGATATAAGTACCTAGATAGATAGAGAAACTGAGTTGCCTCATATGCAGCGGATGGAGAATTACTCCTCCAGAAGGGTTGGGGAGGAAGTGGAGACTGATTTACTGATATTGAGCCAATCTGAAATTTGTTCTAGGTGTGGGGTGTTTTTTTTCCCCTCCTCCTCAATTTTGTACAAAACAGTGGAATAGGCACAATTTATAAATCACTACAATGAAACAAATCCTACAAGAGGCAGCAGGACCAGTGGGATTCCTAGCTTGCGAATGTGATAAGTAATGAAGAAAATGATCAAATTAGGCAGAGAGGCGCTCACTGCGGAGCTAGGACAGAATGAAAGAACCTTCATCTTCACTGTAACTTAATCTGAACAACAGGATAGGGAAGAGAAAAATACTTTACCAAAACATGTTTTGCATTCAAATCTGATTTGTTAGAAAAAGGAACTATTATCTGTAGTTAGTGAATTGAACTTATTGTTTCTGGTCACTGTGTCCTTCAAGATTTTAGAGCTGGTAGATCTCATCCTCTCACACCTTGTTTTTAATGATAGGTTGGAAGAGGAAAACAAACTTTCCTGCTTTTTCAACTCTCAACTGGTTTCTCAACTTTGAATGGACAAGTCATTGAACTGAGCTACTTGGGTACATTAAAATGAATAAAATATTTTCTCTGCACCTGCAGAAGAGGCTATTGCTGTCAAAAGCTGGGGGAGCCCTTCAACAAATTCTGGTTCCACCACTTCATTGATATTATTTTCTTTAGAACTTCTGCATCAAAGTACTGTTTGAATGTTATACATACACACACACACACATATAAACACATTTTAATTATACATTATATATATATATATATATATGCCTCAGCATCAGTTGTCATAATTTTAATTTGAAAGATAAATCAGTATTTAATTTAAATTAAAAAATCCAAGTTAAAGAAAAGCCTCTGATCTAAATTTTCTTTTAAAAAATCATTTTTAAAGATCAATTATCATCCACCCTGAGTGTCTGACATTTCCTTCAGACCCCCATTGGCAAAGAACTACAGCACTTTGAAGAATTAAATTAATAGGTGTGATACATTGGTTTGTGTAGATTGGATGAATTATTGCAGAAAGCTGAAATTTGTTTGTCCCTTTCAAAAACTGAGCAGCAGCACTGTCAACCACAGTATCAAAAAAATCAAAAGGCAGTGTAATCCAGGCCCATCCTAATGTGTTAGGTCTGTGTTGTATTGTCCGGTCTTGTGTTGTCTGCAGTGGTGCTTGAACAGTTTTTACAGTGTGGGTGCTGAAAGCCAGTGAAACTGCCCCCAAACTTTTTACCTTGTGCCCCCCTTACCCCTGTCCATGCTCCACACCCCCTCCCCTCAGAGCTGGGGCTGGGAGCAGGGCTGTGTCTCCAGGAGTACAGGGACACAGGGGTAAAGGGGCTGAGGCTGGTGGTGGGCATGGGGCCAGGAGAGGATTTTCAATAGAAAATGGCTTTTAGACTTTTTAAAAAAATACTGATTTTTCCTATTATTTTAATGTTTCTAATTTTTCAATTAAATGATGCTAAATGAAAACCAATATTTCAAATTGATTCAAAATGAGAAACCTTAATCAAATGGAATAAAAACATTTTATTCGCCCATCCCTTATCCTGTCTCAAAGGAGAAAAGGGAGCAAACATGAAAACTGAAAGAAAAAAGAAAAACTAAAATCTAATTTTTTGTTCTTTATAATTTGAAAAATAAGCAAATAGTTTTAAACAAAAACAAAAACATAATTTCACAACAATACTACCATTTTTAAATAGCTGTACTCCTAGGTTTCTTCATGATATTGCCCCTTAAATGGCTTTTCACACAGGAGGAGAAAATCTGTTACACAATCTATAAATTTCCGTTTTTTAGTATGGCCTGAAGTCCCTATTCAGTGACACTCTTGAACACAGGATCAGCTTTAGGCACATGCTTAATTCCCACTGAGTTCAGAAGGAGAAAATGAGGCAGTTTTCTGTTTCGATTGATTCTGAGCATAATTTTATTTTTTTTACAAGAACAAAAGGATTCACCCCGCCCCCACAGTCAAGAGGCAGAAAACTGCAATGACAGCACAGGCAGAAAACTAGACTGATGGCAGCTGGGGTTGGTGCAGTAAATTTCCTGTATTCAAAATACAGGAAGTTATTTGTTACAAATCTCCCCCAAGAACAGTATTGGGCCCACTGTTCTTGAATAAAATTCAGCAAAACAAAGAAATGACTAATTCAACAAGCTGTAAAAGTCTCATGTTACATTGCTATGAACACAAACTGCAACGTATTTGATGGCAAATCACTTTGAATGTAGATGTACTGTAAAGTTCCCATAAAGAGAGAAATAAATGATCACAGGATTTTTTACTCCTTGTGTTTTGAATAATCTGTCCAAGCAATAAGTATCGAGTATTAGACGTTATAAACCGTCCTTCTGAAGCAAAATTAACCCACCTGGTTGGGTCTTCTGAGAAGTTTAAAATCTTCTGGGTGTGGTCGGACTTTACCCCTTTGGCTGGGACAGTTACATGTTCAGTGACTGTTCCCGTCTGTCACGCATGTTGCTCAGCTAATTCTGGCGATCAACGAGCTGCAATTTTGTCTCGTAGAACGTTGTTACAAGAAATGTAGTTTTGTTCCGAATTGATAAACCTGCGCTCGACTCACAGCGTTCGCCTGGGGAAAGTGAAAGTGACACTGTCAATTGCGTTTTTTCAAACCCTGTCACGTGGGGAGGTTCGAGTCTTCTCTTAACGAAACAGCCCCGGTCCTGCTGCACCGCGAGTGTGTGGGAAACCAGAACTTTATGTTAACAAAAGGGGCTTTGGTGGTGGTGTTGGGGGGGAGGGGTTGTAATTTAGTTTATTATATTCAGCAAAAGCAGGAAGAAGCTTCTCTTTGAAATCATTCCTGGATTCAGGTAACTAGGACACCTGAACAACTGACTCTCAATCCAGTCATGATTTCAAAAAGAAAGTTCCAGTTTCCCACTTCCAAAACAGCAAGTTCATCAGAAGGGATGGGCTGTGTTGTTGCAGCCATGTTGGCCCCGGTCTATTACAGAGACAAGGGGGATGATGTGAGATCTTTTATTGGATCAACTTCTGTTGGGGACAGAGACGAGCTTCCCAGCAACACAGACCTAAAGAAGAGCTCGGTGCAGCGCCAAAGCTCGTCTCTCTCAACAACAGGAGTTGGTCCCATAAAAGATTTTATCTCCCCCACCTGGTCCTAGTTCATCAAAACTCAAACTTATGAAAACCAAGAAATACAGAGTTACGGTACAGGCCAGTGCAACCTTAACCCTGCCCCCAGGGGGCTGTCACTAGTCACTGGGAAATGATCTGTATGCACCCCAGCTGGATTCCTGCTGTGAGGTGTAGCTAGACCAAAGGGTGGAGGAATTAGTTGGAGCAGCTTGGGAGAGCTGTGACTCCAAGATGAGGGGATAGGAGATTAATTTGAGGGTTTCGTGCTGTCACACGGGGGCTGCATCTTGCCAGAGCCCACGGCCCTCCCACAGCCCTCTGGCCACTCCTGGGTCACCATGGGCACCATTTCAGATTTTTTTTGAGGGGGCGGGGGACAACTTTAACCGTGATTCCAGGCAGGGGTGAAAGTAAGTAGAGGGACAGCTCTGGTGGAAGGGGCAGGGTTGGGGACCAGACCCTGGCCACCATTGCCAAAGCGGCTGGGAGCCCTGGGCGTTTGATAGTTTGTACGCTATCTTTAGTAGAGATCAATACAATCTGCTTAATTTCTCTAACAGACACATTCTGTGTTACTGCCATTATCTACTGTGGTTTAGTGAACTGTTTTTCATACCACTAAAAATGTATTTACTTAATTTTAACATACATGATTAAGGGTTTTTTATCTTTTATTAGAACAGGAATTTATTTTTCTAATTGATTTTGGCATTTATGTTTACTGATCACAATCATGAACGTGACTCACTAACATTTGACTCCATCATTGCTATTAGTATCAGACTTGGAACTTTTATTTTTCTATGAATTTTAAGTTATTTTACAGATAAAAATACCCTTTGTAAATAAGCAACCTGCATCTGCACAGTGTCTAAAGTTATGTGTTTAGCTATTTAAAAAAAAACAACTGGCACTGCTAAGGTGAGTAAAAGCTAAATTTACATTCTAGGGGGATACTATTAGTTGATTGTACCACTTTAAGTAATGAATGACAAAGCACAATATGCTAATAAAAGTAATAATGAGAATTACTCCAGCCAGGACAGGTTAGGCATTTTAGAACTCACTCCTCAAAGAATTAAATTTAAGTGTAAGAGAGAAATAAAATCATGAAATGCACAGACCAGTAAAAAACAACCCTACAATAACAGCACTGCAATCCTTAACCAACTTCGAAAGAATAAAATTACAGAGAACATAGGTGCCTTGCTCATTTCAACAGGAAGTAGCAACAATAATACAAGTGTGTGTTGGGGGGAGAGTGTGTGTATTCGGGGAGTGAGAGACTCTGTGTGAGTGAGTGTGTGTGAGAGAGAGAGAGAGAGAGAGAGAGAGAGAGAGAGGCAGCACGCTGTCACTTTAAGCTCAGACAGCAGCAGCTCCCACTCCTCACCCAGAAGCAGCAGCAGAGACTCCTGTCCCCCCACCCCAGCTCAGCAGAGACAGGGTACATGGGCTGGGGGGACACCCCAACATCAAACCCCCCACCCCCGCTCTGCACAGCAGACAGGAGGTTCCCAGGAACAGGGTGGCCATGGGTGGCTCCAAGGTGCGGGCGGGGGGGTGCAGGAGCAGTAGTGGCTGCAAACCGGAGCAGAGCAGCAAGGGGAGGAGGGTCACCCTGTGCCAGAGGTTTCCTCCCATAGAACGGTGACCCTGGGTGGTCGCCCATCCATCCAAACCTAAGGCTGGCCCTGACATCAGGGACAACATTTATCAAGGGACAATGGGCATGAGAGAGTCACAGGAACAGCCCTGCAATCCACACAGGCAGATCAAAGCACTGCCACGGGAGCGCTCCCCAGGCAGCGCTTTGAACTGTCTAGTGTAGACAGAGCCAAATGCTTCACAACTACTGCGTGCCTCCAGAGAGAATTCTGCCAAAACCAGCAGGCTCTCACCTTGGTGTGGAATTCTGGGAGATGGAGTGTTTAAGCATGTGGGAGTCATGAGGGTCAGCTCTGCACCGGGGGTTAGGCAGCGGGTTTTGCACCTCAGGTAGGAGGCTAGAGAGACCCCCAAGAATGTGCCCAGGGACCCCAAAATTGGAGCAGTGGATGGGCTCTGTTCCAGTGCCAGAGGCTGGAATTAACAGGGGATCCTGGGGCTCAATTGCTTGCGTTCCCCTTAATGCAGTCTGGTGGCACACACACCAGTAAAAAGAAACCTTCTCAGTGTCCAGCATGCAAACACCCTTAACTCTGACCAGGTAGGTTCTGGTGACTATTTCTACATGTCTGAAATATTAAATTCGGAGACATGAATGGAGAAGTCTCCCCCTCAGGGCTGCCACATCCCTTTGCTTTGGGCTGAGGGGGGCTCTTTCCTGGATGCTTCTTCCTGTTTCTGGATAAGAGTCTCTCCCTCCAGTGCTGCCACCTCTGGCTCCCTTTGCCTTGGGGTGGGAAAGTTTCTATCCATGGTTCTTCTTGGGCTGGGGAGAGGTGCCTGGGCTGGGGAGAGGCGCCTGCTCTGTGGCCAGGATAGAGCAGCTGGTGGCTTTAACCATAGATACCTGTGGCCAGGACACCCCGCCCCCCTTGTCAGCATCTCCCGTTGTCTAGCTTAGATGGCTCCCTGCCTAGTGAGCTGGCTTTTGTGAATCACACCGTAAGGTGACTCTGATGCCCACATATTGTCTAGGGAGTTTAGGCACCTGACTCAGTTTGCAGAATGTGATTTTCTGGTTGCCTACAAATTAGGCCCTGTGACGCTCAACACCTGAGTCCCTTCATGGATTGCACCCTGTGTAACCAGTCACCTCTCTGCACGGCACAGCTGAGCAATTCCTGATTGACATGGGTGTGTACAGGACAGAGACAGAGCACAGGCTGGAGAGTGACACATCCCAGTAAAACCCAAACTCTCCTCCTAGGGGCACAATATTCCCTGGGTGCTGGGGGGACACAACCAAGTCAGAAAGCAAATCCCAGGACTGTGTCCTCAACAACTGCAGCTGGGACAGTAAAGTGGAACAAACACGAAGAATTTTTTGTAATGTTTTATTTACAGGAAGTAACTAAAGATGGTACATAAATGGAGCTGAGGAGCCTTAATAACCACAGCATGGCAAGGAGATCCCCAGCTACTGAGAACAGTTTTCTTAATGGCACTAAAATAGCACCAATTGCCAGGAATTAATATAGGGAATTAATGAGTCTCACTTTCAGTAACATGTCATAAATCTCTCTGTTCCCTTTCCTTTCATACTGTCCTTTTCTATTCATTTTTCTAACCCTCACTTCTGATCCCTGTTTATTTTCCTGTGTCTCTCCCACTCTCCTCCCCTCCCTGTCACAGATCATCCCCAATGGCTGCTCCATTTCCCCCCCCCGTCCGATTTTATCCCTTCCCATCTTGCTGCCCCAGGCTGGTTCCCCAGCCAGGGATATTTTCCTGTCACTCATTTCTATTTTCCACCGTTTCTCCTGAACTCTCCCTTTATTCTTGTTTTATTTTCATTCACATTTTCCATCTTGCTTCTTCTCATTCCCTCTGGTTAAACCCAACCTGTCCCTGCCTCCCCCAGTGCTGCCAACCTCAGGAGTTTAAAAAAAAATAATGAGACTGACCAATGATTTTTTTAAGGTTATATAACAGTTTTTCCATCAATCTGCACCCCTGCACCCCCCGTGTGTGTGTGTGTGTGTGTGTGTGTGTGTGTGTGACCATTACAGTGTTACCAGTTGTCCTGAAGTGACTTTGGCCCCTGCGGCAGGAGCTCTGGCTGGGAGACCCCAGTGAGATCTAATCCCACAGATCTGTACAAAATGCTCCCTGCTGCTGCTTCTCCCCAACCCCCCAAACAGGGCTGTCCCTACCCATACACAAAGTACGCAGCTGTATAGGGCCCTGCGTGGTGCCCTGCGCAGCTACGTACTGCTCCAGACCCTGCCCCACCTCTTCCCCATGGCCCCCGCCCCACCCTGCTCTGCCCCAGCCCCGCCCTCTTACCCCCCAAGCCAGCCCCACCCTCCCCTGCAGAGGGGCTGCATAGGTCCCCAGAATAGCATGGGATGGCCCTGCCCCCAAACCCTGATTGATCAATACTGTGTCTCTGCCACCCCCACCTCTGCCTGTCCACAGCCCGGCTGTTAGTTCTGCCCCCTGCCCAGCCCCCACCTCTGCCCCTCCTGCAGCCCCAGGGGCTCTTCCCCCCTCCCATCCCTGGGGCTGCAGAGAGGGAGGGGGAGGAACTTCCACGGGCCATAGAGATGAGGATCCAGGGGCTGGGTAGATGGGAGTCCTCCAAGGTCATAGAGACTGGGGTGTGTGAGGCTAGAGAGGCTGATTTTCGGTTCCCCCCTCTGCTGTGTGTCTCAGGGACACAGTCTGAGTTGGGATCCTATCCCCACCCAGAGCCAGGGTCGGATTCTCTCCCCAGGGATGGAGCCCGGTGGGAAAGTGAAGATCGGGGCCTCGTCACCAGCATCGATAAATGTCACCTGCCCCCGGTCACAGTCCAGACAAACCCGGATCCTGCTGGGGAACCGGCTCAGGGTCAGGGGGGTCACAGGGGAGGTGAGAGCCTGGAACTGACCCCCCCACCAGCACCACTGCACAGCCCAGATCCCCCCCTCAGGGCTACGGCTGATCCCTCCCTTCCTCCCCACAGACTCTCTGGCCACCCCCACAGCCCAGCCTCCCCCACCCCCCACCTCCACCTCCCAGCAACGTCTCCCTGAGGTGAATCCCTCACAGCCCAGCACACAGGGATCAGTGTCAAATCTCTCAGGGTTGTTGGGCAGTCGCTGCCCTGTGTCTCCCCATCTCACACTTTTCCGATTCTCAGACAGGACGAGTTCGGGATGAGCCGTGTCTGGATCCAGAGTCACAGTCACTGGAGAGAGAGAGAATCAGAGCGTTAGGGGCAGAGCTCCGCCCTGGGGGAGGCTGGGACCATTTCTCACATTCCCCAGCAGCCCCGTCCTGGCTGGGACAGGCCTGGATCCCAGGGAGCTGCCTCTGCCCTGGGCGCCTGACTGAGCAGAGGTGTCAGTGCAGCCCTGCCCAGAGGAAAGGCAGGATGTTGGAGAATCGGGATGAGGGGGACCCCCTGCACCGTGGTAAAGCAGAGGGATGTGTCAGCCCTCAGGGCAGAGAGCTCTGTTCACATACTGCTCCGGGGGAGTTTTTCTGTTCAGCAGCCTGGGCATGAACTCAGCACTAAGGTTGGTGTCAGGAGTGTTTGTGTGACTTCAGCGTGGGAGCTCCTCACTGTTCAGTGTGTTGTTTTTAGGGCTGTGTGTGTCATGGTCAGTGTTGGTTTGGCTGGTAACTTTAGCTACAATCTCATGAAGACGTTTTCAAAGGAATTTTCTGATAATTTAAAGAATCTCCAGCTGCAATCTCACCCTGTCTGAATGTTCCTAGGGATCCACCTCTTTTTGTCTCTAGTGCAGACGGCAGAGTGTCTGGAGGGGGGAAGGAGAAAGGAGATGAGATTTCAGGCTTTCATATTTATAACAGCGTCCCCACTCTCAACTCATAGAGCCATCTTTTAATTATGACAGAGAAACACACCAAGAAATTTAATATAAAAAGGTCTGAAACCGTCTCTTTCCTCTCTCATTCAGATTCAGGCATCTCCCAGCAATGGGACCAACATACTTGCGGCCTCACAATCATCCCAGGACATACAGTCTGTAAATGAGATTTACTTTTCCCTTCCTCATCCCCTCCCACCCTTCACACCCCAGTTGGTTTGTCTCATTCACTTGCTGCCTTTTGTCGTAACCTAGACCCAGAGCCTGCAAAGACTTTGGCATAAAAGTAACTTTACCCACTTGGGTCCCTTTAACACTAATGGGATATTGAGAGTTTGTGAAATCCTGGCTCTAACTGTGAGCTGTTGGGTCTGTTTACTCAGCATCTCTACAGAGAGCAGCACAACGGGGCCTCGTCCTCCATAGGCAGAAATAGAAATAATCATAAAACCATTTTATAAATGTGGAAATTGAGACGGGAAGGTTGGCTCAATTGGTCTGATTCACCCCTGTACTGGCGAAAGGAGAGGGGGGAGGGGCCATTTGTGACTCCGCTATTCAGTGGCTGCAGGGGCAGGTGCAGACCTTGGCACAGGCTGAGGAAGTTCTGAAGCAGCCAGAGTTACATCCCTATGACAACGGCCCCCGTGTGTCTTGGCCAGGGAGCAGAGTGTCAGAGGCCCAGCTTTACACTGCCCACGTCCCTCTGTCCCTCGTCCACCCCCCTCCTCTTCCACCCGCCCTCACCACCCCCACCCCATTCCCAGCCCTCTCAGGAACACGCCTTGTGCCTGCAGCTGCTGTGGAGGAGGCACAAGAGGCTCCTGTGCTGGAGGGATCCCTCACCGTGGGGGAGGGGCTTTCTCCTTCCCTCCAGCCCATTTGGCCCAGACTAGCTGCCGTACGGGACCAGAGCCCAGTGATGGGCTGGGTCCAGCTCTAACAAATGGCCTTTAATTTAGGTTCTAGATTTTGGGTGCCGACCTTTAGGCCCCTGGGGCCTGGTTCTCAGAGGGGTTGGGCACCTGCAGCTCCCACTGACTCCACCTGCAGCTGTGGAGGCTGCACAGCTCTGGAGCACCTGCCCTGCAGCTCTCTAGCTGGGAGAGAGAAACTCAGGTGCCCCAAATTAGGCCATTTTGGGGAATTTGGGACTGAACGTTGTGACCTTCGATAAATCATGAATTCATGTGAGACGTCCTGATGCCTGGGCCCCTGCTACATCTGCTCCATTTGTCTGCTTTCCACAGTTATTAAGTTAAGTATTGAGAATTGGTACAAGGGTCATTTCTTATACATAAGTTTGGACAGACCGAGATTGTGCGTTTGGACTGACTGACTTGGCTTTGGCCTGGTGAGCAGTTTGCTGGACATAAGGGAAATGTTGCCTTAAGTGACCTTGATAGTAAGTGACGTGTTCATAAGTTGCTATGTGGGACAAAGATGTTTTGACCACACAATGTGCTTAAAGACACAGACACCCAAAATGTACTGCCCAGGAGCAGTTAGCAAAGTCCAAAATCCCTATGCAGAGAACAGGGTAAAAGTGACCTATACATAATCAGTGGCAATAAACCAATCAGAAAAGAGACCAATAACATGAAAATAGCTTGTATAGCAAAAGCCCTGCCAACTAAAAAGTTCATGCATGTTTATTGTATGAGTTATATAAGATACTTAATATTTGTAACAGTCAAAGATGATTGAAAAAACTAATAAATATCTAATTTGGATCTGTAAAGAGGAATCTGAACTTCACAGGAAATTCCCTGGGACCCACCTATGCCCCAGAAGAAGGTGACTGGCCTGTAGTTCTTTCAGTATGTCTGTAATTTCTTACTTTAATAGTAATTGCAATGGCAAGGCATGCTTGTGGTACAAATAAAGGTTTGAATTAATCAACTAGAATGTCTTGGACCCCAAGTATGTGGCATTGTCACCCAACAATTAAATAGATCCATCATCTAATTATCAACCAATTGGCCAGACCCATTCTATTCCCACAGTCTCAGCGGCTCATCCCAATTTCCCCTCCTAGATCCCTTCTCAGTACCTTTGAACTTCCTCAGAGTCTCCATTAGAGCAACAGTTTTCTGAGAGAAATCCCTGAGGCTTAATTCTAGTTTAGGAGAAATCTCCTCTGGCTGCTGGAACTTCCCCTTCACAGACCTAGAGAGAAACAATTTCACATGGTTATATTTCATTTATTGACTCATTATAAGTTCTTGCTAGTGAATCACTGTTCTAATGGGTCTGGAATTAGAATTCCTCTACTTCTCGCAGCCTCAGAGCAAGGCCGTGGCAGTGAAACCTTCCCCCGAAAAGGTCCCATTATTATTCTTCTGCTCTGGCCTGGAGAGACCAGCTCTGGGGACAAAAGGGGAATTGAGTCTCCATGGCCAATTCACTCCTTGGCCTCCATGCTCTGAGGGACAGGGGGTTCCTATGTGAAGTGCTGTAGAAATCTGTCCTCTAGGAACTAGACTGAAACATCAACTCCCCCCTCCCCAGCTCATTCCACACAGGTCTCCAAACAGCCCTCAGGTGGGGAAGACTCTCGATCGCTGCTGCCCTGGGCTGAATGTTGACCAGGGCCCCAGCAGTGACAGGCCCATATTCCATCCCCACAATCCTTGGGCAGCCAGTCCCCCAGGGATGTGACATCTCTAGGATATATTTGAGGTCAGTCTTTCCCAATGAATGGAGAATTCCAGAGTCTTCTATAAAAGGGTGAGAACCTCAAGATGAAGTTGATCAGAGAGATCTGTATCCAAAATTTGACCTTCCCCACACATTTGGCTGTAGAACCCAGGGGAGAGGTGGTGGTAACATCATCTCCAAGCTCTTTCCCAGTGTTGTGAAATGTGAGGGGGAGTGAGAGAGAGCCACGTACCTGCTCAAGGTGCTTCTCATGTCCTAGAGGAGAGAAATAGAGAGAGAGAATTTCAGTCCCACTTGACACACTTAGAATTTCAGAAGAAGGGATTTAGCAACTATGGGGAAAAGAGGCTGTGATTTGGCCCCAGGGCCATGCGTTTGCTGAGCTAATGAGGCTTTTCCATTTTTTACATCAAAGTGTCTGTAACGTTTCAAAAATAGTAGTCATTCACATCTCTGCAATATACATTGAGTTACACGGTGATCTCTGTCCGCTGGACTCCCGTGCCCATGTTTTAGGAGCAGTCTTGTCCCTGTGTTGGGATCTGGAGTATTTCTAACTCAGTCTCACCTGCAGGCATTCACTCGCTGGCTTCTGACACTTCCCCTCCATCTCACTGATCAGCTCACTGAGACGGGAAATCTGCTCGGAGAGTTTACTGACATTTTCATTCTGGATCCTCACAATCTCCTTGTCCAGCTTCTCCAGCTGGGCCAGCAGGAATCGCTCTTGTTCCCCCAGGAACTGCCGCAGTTGCTGAAATTCAGACACAATCTTCTGCCTCTCGGTTTGTGTATTTCTCTGTGAAGGAAAATAGGGAAAGGGCTGATCAGGGACATGGATGGAGCCTGGGGTTCTTTCATAGAGTGCTGAGTGTGTAGGAGGGAGAATTTTTTTCCAAATTCTAAGTCATCTGACTCTGAACAGTATCCTGTGGTTTCTAGAGAGATAATTATCTCACACCTTTTCATTTGGCCCCAGAATCTGATAAAGGGACGTTCCCATGTCTGACATGGTCTGGATAGTGCGTTATCGATGGCCTTGGAGATGGAGATCCAAAGCAGTGGGTGGTGAAAATAAGAAAATACTAAGGACCGTAAAACAACACATCTGGACAACACCCTCAGGCATAAAAGGTGAACAACAGGAATGGAGAGATTGTCAGAGCACAATGGGACTGTAGGCCAGAAATGAGCAGAGGGATAATTGTTCAGTCAAGAAACCAAGACTTCACAGCCAGGGATACATGTCTCTATTTGAGCTGGAACTTAAAACAGTAAACAAAGAGGATTCCTCAAGATATAACTGAACATCCCCCAAACAGACAATGAAAACTGTGAAACTGAGGCATGAATGTGTAACGTGGGGGTTTCTTTTAGTGCACTGGATTTTCTAATTCAAAATTATGTTATTTCATTAATGTAAATTGTTTCCTAGAAGAGAGTTTAATTAAGCTAACAGTAGTTAATATAAAATAGATAAGAATATTAGTTACAGTAGTTTATGGCAGTGGGTTTCAACCTGTGGTCTGTACAGACAATAGATTTCCGAAGGGGTCTCTGCACCCCCAATTCAAAATTATCAAATGCAAAAAGGTTGAAACCCACTGGTTTATGGTGTAGGCCTAAGTAGTAGTTCCTGCTAAAACAACTAATTTTGATTTACTTGTGATTATTCCCCACTTAATGGATTTCTGCTTTACCCACCCCCAACTGATTGAGATAAAACATAATTGGGCCTCTAGATTGCCCCTGCCTCTCCATTGCTCTGCCTCTCCATCAGTATTGCTGTGATTCACAATGTCCCTCCATCCGGCTTGTTACAAATGCAGGTTAATAATGATGGACACCTACCAGATATTCCTGGCTTCTCTTCTCTCCGCTCACTTTAAATCCCAGGAGCATTTCTCTCTCTTCCCTCAGCGTCTTCAAATGGGCCTGAACCTTTTCCTGAAGAAAGAGAAACTGATTTGAGTGGTGTTATTGTTATTGTTAGGAGTGAGAATGTGGGTGGGAGCTTTTCCAACACAAACAAACACTCTACTGATGAGTGGAGAACCCAGTAGGTTTACGATATCAGAGATACCAAGCAAGTGAAGTCATATTAATGGACACTGAGAGTGTTTCATTTTCAGACTCCTTGAAATTGTTTGACCTTTTTTCCCCATTGATTTATACCAACATGACACTGGCGTCACATCCTTGGAGTTTTCTTTCACAGTGTGAAATATTCTGTTTTTGAGGAGGCTTAACAAACAAAGTGATACAAATCCCAGAAACCTCCAGGGCTTGAAATATGGTCTGGGATTCTCAAAGGAGCCTGATTTCCACTGAATTTCAGCCCTGAACCCCTGCGGACTGGACTAGTTGGATAGAATTGGCTTGGGCACTAGGGCAAACCACATTAGATGTGTTCATTTTTGTCAAGAACAGTTGGGGTTTGCCCTAGTTCTGTCCTGGACCCTTACTGAGGCAGGGCAGCCTGGATACCTGTTCCCCGGCTCAGCTCCCAGAAGCAGTGAGTTCTAGAGATTTCAAAGTGCCGCAGTGTGGGAGGGCAGTGTAAGGATTAATGGAACCACTTCGGCTGGTTCTTAGTTTTGCTGCAACCCAGCCTAATCCCCATGGTATTTGGCATGGACCTGCACTGTCTGGAGCCCTTTTGTGTGAGGACTCAAGGTGCTTGGAGTCCACACAGTGTTTATGACAGTGATCTCCTCTAGTGCAGGCCGGCATTAGAGTTTAACCCCTCGTGGAGCAATACAGGAGTTCAGAATCCCAGTGGGAAACATCATCTCCCTGCAGGGCCTAGGACCTGTATCAAGGAGTCTTTCCCTCCTAATGGCCTTTTTAAATTATTGCTCAGTCAGGAGACGGCTATATCTGATTACTCCCAGTTTTGGTTGATGCAGGTTTGGCAGAAAATGTTCCCACTCTTCAGAGTGACAGGTTCTCTGAAATACTCCAGACAGATGGGACAAGTAGGGTCATGCTGGAATTTTTCCACAGGCTCCCTCTGTAGAGAGCTGGACTCAGCCCTGTGGGACAAAAGCTACCACTCCTGTCCCCACAGGGCTGTCCCTCTGCACCAAGCCCACAACCCATCTACAACTTCCCCCGACTCACTGGTGGGTCACAAGCCACCATTTGGGAAATAGCACCCAAGGGGGTCTCTACTCCCTAACCCAGATTCTGAAGTCCCTGCCAAGCCCACAGGAGGGAGGGGAGACTGGGCCATGGACTCCCCCTCGTGCCTGCTACCACTCAGCACCTAAAACATTCTCCATAGAAAAGTACAGGCACATAAGTCTGCACCATGGAAAATGGACAGCTTTGAAATATGGAATGGTGGCCACCCATGATGACCTATCGTGATTGCCAGTGTATGCAAACACCACTCTCTTTACGTATCCCCCACTCCAACCCCCAGTTGTTTCTTTATCCACCTGCTGCAAATTGTCTTCATTAGACTGTGACTGTGAGCTCTTTGCCTTACTTGGGACTGGGGACATATGTGTACCTGGTAGTGTGGGCCCCTTCTGAGGGCACTAAACACTACTTTGACCCCTTTCCTCTCTCCACTGTGTAATAAGAGAGCTAATTTTGACTCCATTAGGAGTCTTGTTACATGCTGCAGAGCTGAAATCTCTGATACCTGGTCTAAGCATTAGACCTACCTTGGGTCAGTGGTGCACCAGCACTGAGGCTCCCCTACTACCAGGTAAACTCACTGAGCGCTGAAGTTACTAAGAGCTGTGATCACTGAGAGCTGTGTTAAGTTGGGGGGGCTGAAGACAAGTTGGTGAGTGGCTAGCAGGACGGCTAGTGGAGAGGTGCGGGAGAGCGGAGCAGACAGCAGGACGGCTAGTGGATTAGGTCCTGCTTTGAGCAGGGGGTTGGACTAGATGACCTCCTGAGGTCCCTTCTAACCCTGATATTCTATGATTCTATGTCTGTACAGTGCCTGGCACAACACAGGGCCCTAATCTCTCACTGGGGCCCAGAGATACCACTGCAATAGAAATCAGTACATTCTATTGATTACAAATTATTATTGTTATTATTAATGTCAAGATGGAAATCTTTATGGGCATATGGTTTCCACACTGAAATCTACAGTGAAAATTTCCAAACTGAAATCTGCAGGCCTAGGACTCTCTCCCTGTGGCCTCAGGAGACGTGGAAGAGGAACGATGCTGGTCACAGGGTGTCTGGCCCTATAAAGAGAGAGGGGTCTCAGCCCCACCTGTGATAAACCAGTTCTCCTCTCCAGGCGGGTAAAATGAAGGATCGGGGGATAGGGGGGTGTCATGTAATCCAACCAGGCCTGGGGTAGGTAAAAGAGAGGCCTATGGAGGGCCAGAGGGAGGAGGCCTTGGATTTTCTTCAGGGTGATAAGGCCGAACTCCAGACTAGAAGACCTGGGAGTCACTGCTGGGAGAGCAGGGGTGTTACTGGACACAGAAAAGCCATTGTGGATTCTGTCTTCCCCGAGTGCGCTGTGTTCCCCCTCCCAGTGCTTGCTGACACGAATCAGCTCTTTCACGATGGGAAGCGCTGGGAGGGAGGAGAAGCAGAGCCACGGAGCGCTCAGGGGAGGAGGCGGAGGCAGAGTGGAGGTGAGCTGGGGCGGGGCAGGGAGCTGCTGGTGGGTGCAGAGCACTCACCAATTTTTGCCCATGGGAGCTCCAGCCCTGGAGCACCCACGGAGTCGGCGCCTATGGTTGCAGGATGGGAGCTCCACTCCTGTGCCCCCCACCCCCAAATCTCATGGGGGTGGGGCTCCCTTCCTGTCTGCGTGAGGAGCTCTGCAGGAAAAGGAGAAGGGGATGTGTGCCAAGAGGACAGCCCCAGCTGCAACCTCCTGCTCCCTCAGCCCCAAGGATAGGAGTAGCACGGACATGGTGTTTAGAGCTTTGGGAAGGGGTGGAAGTGGGGAAGGGCAGAGAAGGGGGGTCCTTCAGTGCTCAGGACTCTGTGTATGGGGAGCAGGAGGGGTGGGGTGCGGGTTCGTCACTCCCCCTCACGTCCCTAACGTGTCAGCCTTAGGATGTTTATGGAGGGCCTCACTTCACCTGCATGATTCCAACCCTGAGATTCTATGATTCTATGATTCTATGATTCATGAGCCTTGGGAGGATTCCAAGTTGCTGGGAAACCTACTTAGGCCTGAAATCACTCGTTCCTCTCCAGTGGAGCTCACTGAGTGGCTGTCTGGGGCTAAAGGAAACTCTAATGCTGGGGGAAGGTGAGTTCCCCAAGGCTCTGGTTATAAAAATAACAGTTGGTGATTTTCCTACCTTGAATTCTTCAGCAGCTTCCTCTGCAGGAATCACGGTGTGATCTCTGTGCTGCTTGGATCTGTCACACACCAGGCAGATGGGGATATCGTCCTCTTTGCAGAACAGTCTTAGAGGCTCCTTGTGTTTCTCACACAGTCTCTCTGGTTCTGGTTCCCTCCCTGTCTGCAGCCTGAGTTCTCTGGCTGCTTCCACAACATTCCTGAGCTGCCTGTTCAGCCTGAGGTTCCTCTGGGGAAAGATCTCTCTGCACTGAGGGCAGGAGATGTCAGTAGCGAATCCCTCCCAGCACTGGGTGATGCAGGCTCGGCAGAAATTATGATCACAGTCTAGAGACACCGGATCTTTAAAATAGTTCAGACAGATGGAACAGGTCAGTTAATCCTGGAGCATTTTTGCTGGATTCACAGCAGCCATGGCTTCTAGTGCAGGAAAGAGACAAGAGAGGAGTTTAGTTTTACTTCCTTCTTGTCAGAAATGGGCTGATTGAATATCATTAGGCGATTCCTTTCTGGGTGTGGTCTCGTGTGATTTCTTTTTTGTGGACTGTAAAGAGCCTTTTAATGAAATGTGATGAGTCCAAATTGACACTAACTCCTCTGAAACATCTGCAAGGCCCCCAACTTTGGACTAGTCACGTAGGTCAAAAAGGGGTAACAAGTGACTGAGGGTTTCACAGCCTGACATAAGGATATGATGGAGCAGCCTGGCAAGGAGGGTGAGAATCACCCTATTGCCCGTTCCCTACCTGGCCATTAGGCTCCTTAAGACCCATGTCTCTCTGGTGCTTGTGTAATCCACTGGTGTGTGTGTGGAGCTGGTACAGTTATAAAGGGTTGAATATTTAGCATAAGCTGTGGCAGCCTGTGCTTTTAGCTCTAGGGGTCCCTGGTTCAATGCTGGGTTTGTCGGTCAAGAGAGCAGCTGTCACAGCAGTTCTTAGCCTGGTGGCTACTGCTTCTGTTTCCCTGCACAGTCTCCCCAGCTCTCGGGGACTCCTGGCTCTTTGCAGATGTCAGCGGGTGTGAGGGGAGCTGGCACTGGGGCTCCTGCGCTGTACGGGGGATGGGCTAAACAGAGATCTCCTGTCTCCAAGGCTCTCAGGCCCCTTGTTCAGTCTGGCTGCAGGAGGGGATCTGGGGAGAGACAGAGGGGGCCTGGGAGAGTCTGGGGAGCAGCCACCTGGGACCAGAAATGGAAATCCAGCTGTGGTGAGAAAGGAGCTTCCAGGGATGTGGCTGGTTACAGGGGCTGTCATGAAGTTGGATACAATTTTGAAGACTATTTAATGCATTACGTTGGGGAATTCCTACATTCTTGCAGCTGGATGGTGTGAGCTGAAATTATTTTATTTCAGGGGAAGGCTGGCACTGCTCCCGTTTTGCTGGAGAATGCAGGGCTGGAGATCTGTAACCATCAGTCACACGCCTTCATTCTGCTGCTGTTTCCTGTGGCTGGGCACTGCAGCCAGGACTCTATTGCGGCAGAGTGGATTTGAGATCAGAATCAATAGGGACTCTGGGGAGTGGCCGTCTGGAACCAGAACAGGAGCTGCAGCCGCGATGGGAAAGACAGGCTGGGTGGAGATGCTGCTGGGGAAGCAGCTTGTAACTTCATGAGCAACTGGATATAACATTGTTACAGATCCTGACTCCTATTGTGATGAGATACATTGTTACCCTTGTGTGAGGCAAACTGGTTACATGGTTGTAAACTTGCTTCTAACCAGCCTTGTGGCTTCTTGGCAGCTGGATTCTGTCCGCTCTGGTGGAGGATCTCGCTGATGCTGGGGTTTGTACTGGTGAACGTATTGCTTGAGAATTGCAGTCACCAGTTAAACACATGTGACATGCAGTTATTTTTGGCCGACAGAAGTGGCCTCCAGGAGCTGAGAGGGGGAGGCTGGAGAGATGAGTCCCTCAGCCCATGTCACTTGCAGCTGACTGTGCCAATGAACATTCCCAGACCGCTCAGCGGAACAGCGGGATGGGGGAGTGGGAAGCTCTCCAATAATAATGCCCAGAGGTGCCGACTTTCTAATTTCCTTTCTCTGCAGGTACCTAAACTCACTCAGCACCAACATTTCTATGGTAAAATTTCCCAAGGTTCCTTAATTTCTGCTTCTGGGCCTGGGCACTGCTGCTGCCGCACTTTAGGTGTCCAGACACCTGCCTCACACCTAACCCCAGAAGGATCCTCCAAGCAGAAGGCCGGCAGTGGAAAGCCTGTCATGCCTGTGGGGCCCAATCCTGTAGGCGTGCGCTGAGCACCCCTTTTGGATCAGGGCCCAGACAAAACCCAGAGGAGGTGCTGGCAGAGGCTCCTTTATAACTTTGAGCCCAGGGGTTAGGGCACTCGCCTGGTGTATGGGAGACTCAGGTTCTACTCCCCGCTCTGCCTGACGGGGATGAAGGGTTTTGAACACAGGTCTCCCACTGCTCAGGCGACTGCCTGAACCACGGGGGTCTGGGATATTCTGATGTGGGGCTCCCGCAATCTCTTCCGATCAAGCTGCTCCACTCTGGCTAAATAAATAGTCCCTGGGTCAGAGCGAGAGGGTGACAACGACTCTGTAGTCTGGGGGTCAGGGCACTGGGGGGTGGAAGATGCAGGACCCTGCTCCAATGGCTATTTATTTATTGTCCCTTTCCTGCAGCAGGGAACGTTTCATTGCAAACCAATGGCTTCAACCTTTAACCTTTCTTTGGGTTGTGACCTAGGCTCAGTCGAGAGATTCCCCTGCAGATGCTGCTTCTGGAGCACTCCCAGCCCCCAACACCAGGGGGAGCAGCAGAGTACAACCAGGAACAGGGTCACCATCCGATCAGTGCCTAGAACTGTCACTGGGGTGTAGGTCACTTGTGGGAGGGCAGGGAGAAGCACACGCTCTTCTCCTGGGACGATCTCAGAGAAACAGAATGTTCCTGTTGTGTCAAATTTAGACCTTTGGCAGTTACTTCCCTCTCCGGATCAGACTGAAATGTCAGGATATTGAAAATGTTCCCGGAAGTAACTATTCTGAAATGTTTTCCTGCAGAAATGTGGAAACAGAAAATGTGGACGGACATCTTAGACTGAAATTGAAATGATTCAACTGTTTGTAATTACATTTTGATTCTCCTGATCAGAATCTAGATCAGGGGTCGGCAACCTCTGGCACGCGGCTCGCCAGGGTAAGCACCCTGGCGGGCCGGGCCAGTTTATTTACCTGCCGCGTCGGCAGGTTCGGCCGATCGCGGCTCCCACTGGCCGCGGTTCGCCGCTCCGGGCCAATGGGGGCAGCGGGAAGCGGCGCGGGCGAGGGATGTGCTGGCCGCGGCTTCCCGTCGCCCCCGTTGGCCCGGAGCGGCGAACCGCGGCCAGTTGGAGCCGCGATCGGCCGAACCTGCCGACCCGGCAGGTAAATAAACTGGCCCGGCCCGCCAGGGTGCTTACCCTGGCGAGCCGCGTGCCAGAGGTTGCCGACCCCTGATCTAGAGTAATGTAAAAAAAAAAGCAACATTTCCAGAGAAACCCTGATTTTGCTGAAGCCACACTTTCAGGTGATAGACATTTCTGTGTGAAAAATGTCAACACGCTGTAATTATGGAGGGTTTTAGCTGCAGAGGCATTGAGATCTCTAATAGAGATCGTTCAAATTGTTCATGTTTTAAAGAAAACTATTTGGCTTATTCAGTAAGTAAATAGAATTTCCTCCATTCTCCTTTCTCCTCTTTAGTTTCCATTAAGCCAGAACAGAAATTACTTTGCACAGAGGAAACAATAAATAGCCTCTCAAAGGGGGGAGCATGTTACTCGCTGTTACTCTCCTGTTACTCACAGAGATCTGAGGATTGATAACATCCCTGTGCGTATTTATTGGTGAGTAACAATGGCACCTACCAGCAGTTCCTGGATTTTCCTTCTCCCCAGTCTGGTTAAACACCCATATTCTCATCTCCCTCTTTCTTCAAACTCTCCAAACAGCTCCAAATTTGATCCTAAGAAGGGAAAAGTTGCTCTGTGTTTGGGGGATTTTACATCAGGAACAAAATTGATCAAGATACTATGGGCCTAGACAATCACAGGAACAGCCGTGCAATCCACAAAGCTGAGTTAGGTGTCTAGACTCCTTATACAACATCCCTCTGGTCAGCATCTTCCTTTGGCTGGTTTAGGCAGCTCCCTGCCTAGCCTGCTGGCTTTTGTGTAACCCATTCTAAGGGTACGTCTACACTGATCGATCTATCGGGAACACTAGACGCGATAAAATCAATCCCCGATCGCCCTGCCGTCGACTCCGGAACTCCACCGCAGCGAGAGGCGGAAGTGGAGTCGATGGGGGAGCAGCAGCGGTCAACTTGCCGCCGTCCTCATGGCCAGGTAAATCGACCTAAGATACGCAACTTCAGCTACGCGAATAGCATAGCTGAAGTCGGCGTATCTTAGGTCGACCCCCCCACAGTGTAGACCTTAGCCTAAGACACTTACATCTCCCCATAGCTCAGGCTTTGTGGCTCACAGTGTCATTCCAGTGATTTTCTAGGCAGCTAAAATTTAGATGCAGTGACATTCAGCATTGCAATACTACTCCTGGGGAAATTCTGTGCTACTGTTACACACATACAAAATGAGAAATGACTGTCTAGGAAGGAGTGCTGCAGAAAGGGATCTAGGGGTCATAGTGGACCACAAACTAAATATGAGTCAACAGTGTAACGCTGTTGCAAAAAAAGCAAGCATCACAAGAAGTAATTCTTCCACTCTACTGCACACTGATTAGGCCTCAACTGGAGTATTGTGTCCAGTTCTGGGTGCCACATTTCAGGAAGGATGTGGACAAATTGGAGAAAGTCCAGAGAAGAGCAATAAAAATGGTGAAAGGTCTAGAAAACATGACCTATGAGGAAAGATTGAAAGAACTGGGTTTGTTTAGTCTGGAGAAGAGAAGACTGAGAGGGGACATGATAACACCCTTCAAGTACCTGAAAGGTTGTTACAAGGAGGAAGGAGAAACATTATTCTCCTTAACCTCTGATGAAAGGACAAGAAGCAATGGGCTTAAACTGCAGCAAGGGCTGTTTAGATTGGACATTAGGAAAAACTTCCTAATTGTCAGGTTGGTTAAGCACTGGAATAAATTGCCTAGTAGGGTGACCAGATGTCCCAATTTTATAGGGACAGTCACGATTTTTGGGTCTTTTTCTTATATATTACCCCCCACCCCCATCCCAATTTTTCACATTTGCTGTCTGGTCACCCTATTGCCTAGGGAGCTGTGGAATCTCCATCACTGGATATCTTTAAGGGCAGGTTAGACAAACACCTGTCAGGGATGGTCTAGATGGTGCTTGTCCCTGCCATGAGTGCAGGGGACTGGACAAGATGACCTCTCGAGGTCCCTTCCAGTTCTATGATTCTATGTCCGGCCGCAGATTTCTGTTCTTCTGCAGAAAATACATTCTGCCCGAGAAGTGCTGCAGTTTCCCCTTTCACCCACCAGAGTCCACCGTGGCACCAGAACAGCTGAATCTATTTGTGAAAAAAAATTACCAGAATTTTTTTTTTTTTGGTCTGTTACAGACATAGTTGCTGACAGGTATTTTGAAATAAATTACCAAAATAACTGAAACTGGCATGATTATATTGAGTTANCGGGGGAGTGGCAGCGGTTGACTCGCCGCTGTCCTCATGGCCAGGTAAATCGACCTAAGATATGCAACTTCAGCTACGCGAATAGCGTAGCTGAAGTCGGCGTATCTTAGGTCAACCCCCCCACAGTGTAGACCTTAGCCTAAGACACTTACATCTCCCCATAGCTCAGGCTTTGTGGCTCACAGTGTCATTCCAGTGATTTTCTAGGCAGTTAAATTTAGATGCAATGACATTCAGCATTGCAATACTACTCCTGGGGAAATTCTGTGCTACTGTTACACACATACAAAATGGGAAATGACTGTCTAGGAAGGAGTGCTGCAGAAAGGGATCTAGGGGTCATAATGGACCACAAGCTAAATATGAGTCAACAGTGTAACGCTGTTGCACAAAAAGCAAACATCATTCTGGGATGTATTAACAGGAGTGTTGTAAGCAAGACATGAGAAGTAATTCTCCCGCTCTACTCCACGCTGATTAGGCCTCAACTGGAGTATTGTGTCCAGTTCTGGGCGCCACATTTCAGGAAGGATGTGGACAAATTGGAGAAAGTCCAGAGAAGAGCAATAAAAATGGTGAAAGGTCTAGAAAACATGACCTATGAGGAAAGATTGAAAGAACTGGGTTTGTTTAGTCTGGAGAAGAGAAGACTGAGAGGGGACATGATAACAGCCTTCAAGTACCTGAAAGGTTGTTACAAGGAGGAAGGAGAAACATTATTCTCCTTAACCTCTGATGAAAGGACAAGAAGCAATGGGCTTAAACTGCAGCAAGGGCTGTTTAGATTGGACATTAGGAAAAACTTCCTAATTGTCAGGTTGGTTAAGCACTGGAATAAATTGCCTAGTAGGGTGACCAGATGTCCCAATTTTATAGGGACCGTCACGATTTTTGGGTCTTTTTCTTATATATTACCCTCCACCCCGATCCCAATTTTTCACATTTGCTGTCTGGTCACCCTATTGCCTAGGGAGCTGTGGAATCTCCATCACTGGATATCTTTAAGGGAAGGTTAGACAAACGCCTGTCAGTGATGGTCTAGATGGTGGTTGGTCCTGCCATGAGTGCAGGGGACTGGACAAGATGACCTCTCGAGGTCCCTTCCAGTGCTATGATTCTATGTCCGGCCGCAGAATTCTTTTCTTCTGCAGAAAATACATTCTGCCCGAGAAGTGCTGCAGTTTCCCCTTTCACCCACCAGAGTCCACCGTGGCACCAGAACAGATGAATCTATTTGTGAAAAAAAATTACCAGAATTTTTTTTTTTTTTTTTGGTCTGTTACAGACATAGTTGGTGACAGGTATTTTGAAATAAATTACCAAAATAACTGAAACTGGCATGATTATATTGAGTTAACTGACATATAAAATATGCAGCATTTTACAGAATTTTAAAATATTGTGTGCAGAATTTTTAATTTTTTGGTGCAAAATTCCCCCAGGAGTACAATATCTAGGTCCCTTCATGGATCTCGTTCTTTGTCTCCAACTCAAAAGGAGAGAACAAAGTCACCCAGCATGTAGCAGCTTCATGAGGCCGGGAGCCCTGCCTGCTTTGCCTGATCCCAGATGGCCCCCAGGACTCCCAAGGGAAGGGTGAGCTAGTGAGGGACACTGCAGTTAGGTTGGTTGTTTTGTGCTACGTGATGTGAACTCTCTTGTGCTTTATCTGGTTAAGTGAAAGAGCAATAGTGTGTTGGACTTGTGCAAAGAGTCTCTGTGTGTTAAATGCTTCACAACTACTGCGTGCCTCCAGAGACAGTTCAGCTGAAAACCAGCAGGCTCTCACCTTGGCATGGAGTTCTGGGTGATCATGTGTTTAAGCATGTGGGAGTCTGGAGGGTCAGTTCTGCACCAAGGGATAAGGTAGCGGGTTCCAGGCCTCTGGATAGGGAGCTATTCCTCTTCCGGTCCCATAAGCTTGAATTATCTGGGGATCCTGGGGGTCAGATACGAGGATTTCCCTTACAGCAGTCCGGTGGCACCTAACAATTTCTGGGACACACACACCAGTAAACAGAAACCTTGTTACTGCCTAGCATTCAAACACCCTTAACTCTGACCATGTGAGTTCTGGTGAATATTTCTACATGTCTGAAATATTAAATTCAGAGACATGAATGGAGAGATCTCCCCCTCAGGGCAGTCACATCCCTTCCCCTTTGGCTGTGGGGGGCTGTTTCCCAGATGGTTCTCCTGGTTTCTGTATTAGGGGGAGGCTCTCCCTCCAGTGCTGCCGCCTCCTGCTCCCTTTGCCTTGGGGTGGGAGGGGGTCTTCCTGGGCTGGGGAGAGACTACCTCCCGTTCTATGTCTTCCACCATTCTCTGTGGCTAGGATAGAGCAGCTGGTGACTTTAACTCCCCACCTGCCGTGTCCCTCCCCTCCCCCACCCAACCCCCTGCCTGCTCGTCACATCCCTCCTCACACCCCCATCCCCAGGTGACCCGCCTGCCAGTTGCTGCATCCTTCATCACCCCCTCTTTCCTTTTGAGACCCCTCCCCCCATCACCACATCCCTTCTCAACCCCCACCCTCACAGGGGCAGGAGAGGAGGGATGCAGCGACTCATGGCAGCTGAGCGGGGGGTGGGGGTGGAGCAAGAGTGGAATGTGGGTGCAAGAAGTGGGACAGGGAACTAGCCTCCCCCAGGGGAAGCTTCACCCACCGCCCATGTTAAGGCAGTTTTAGTGCTTGAGGGGATCACACTTGATACCTGGTGAGTGAAATCTAAACACAGAACACACAACCAGTGTGGGGTTTGTGCCCTGCTTTGTAACTGCCCTGAGGTGGGTACTCACATTCCTCAGCTACTCTAGACCAGGGGTGTTCAAAGTCTGGGCCGTGGATGGTCAGGGAAAGCAGCTGGCAGGCTGCAGATGCTTCATTTACCTGAGCATCCACAAGCACCGCCGTTCGCAGCACCTAGTGGCCACGGTTCGCCGTTCCCCTTCCCCTGACCAGCCGCAACCCAGACTTTGAAAGCCCTGCTCTAGACAGCATGACGGGGGAACTCAACCTGGGTCTCCCACATGCCAGCTGAGTGCTCTAACCATGGGGGTAAACATTATAAGCTGGTGGACATCACCAAAACCACATTCTCCTTCCCCCCCACCCCTCCTTTCCTGTGGAGCGAGGCAGGTGCCTACCTCATGCCAGCAAGAAACGCCTTAGGTGCCTGAGCCACCTGACGTCAGGCACTGGGTTCCCATCTGTGGGTTGCTAAGTAGAGACAGACGCCCCTCTGCAGCCCCGATTTAGGCACCTGTCTGTGAGAGGGGGCAGGGCTTAGGACACCCCTCCCTTGTTGGCATCTCCCATTGACTAGCTCAGATGGCCCCCCTGCCCCCCCAAACTGTTTTTTGTGAATCGCACTATAAGGTGCCTGTGATGCCCATGCACTGTGTAGGGAGTTCAGGCCTGAACTCAGCTTTGCAGAGTTGCCGACTGTGATTTTCTAGTTGCCTACAAATTAGGCCCTGCCATGACACTCAGCATCGCAGCACCCGAGTCTCTTCATGGATTGCACCCTGTGTAACCAGTCACCTCTCCGCAGAGCACAGCTGAGCAATTCCTGATTGACATGGGTGTGTACAGGACAGAGACAGAGCACAGGCTGGATAGTTAGTGACATAACTCAGTAAAACCTAAACTCTCCTCCTGGAGGCGCGATATTCCCCATGGGGGCTGGGGGGACACAACCAAGTCAGGAAGCAAATCCCATGACGCTGCCCCCAGCAACTGCAGCTGGGACAGTAAAGTGGAACCAACAAGAACTGTTTTTAATGTTTTATTTACAGAATTAGGGTTGCCAACTTTCTCACCGAACAGCCTTGTCCCAACCCGGTGGAGCTGAGAAGGAGCCTTAATAACCTCAGCATGGAAAGGAGATTCCCAGCTACTGAGAACAGTTTTCTTAATGGCACAACAACAGTACAGTTGCCCAGGAACTAATATAGGGAATTAATGAGTTACAGTCTCTCTCTTTCAGTAACATGTAATAAATCTCTCTGTCCCTCTCACATTCCCTTTCCTTCTCCCTTTTCTTTCATATCGTCCTTTTCTACTCAGCATTTTTCTAGCTCTCACTTCCCACCCCTTTTTATTTTCCTGTGTCTCTCCCATTCTCCTCTCCTCCCTGTTACAGATCATCCCCCATGGCTGCTCCATTTCCCCTGATTTTTATCCCTTCCCCTCTTGCTGTCACCTGGCTCGTTCCCCTGCCAGGGATATTTTCCTGTCACTCTTCTCATTTCTATTTTCCACCATTTCTCCTGGACTCTCCCTTTATTCTTGTCTTATTTTCATTTTTTCCTTATTGCTTTGCCTAATTCCCTCTGGTTAAACCCACCCTGTCCCTGCCTCCCCCAGTGCTGGAACCGCAGGAGTTTTTAAAAGAATCATGAGACTGACCCCTTGATTATTTTTTTAAGGTTATATAATGGGTTTTTTGTCAATCTGCACCCATCTCCCCTCCCACCCGTGTGTGACAATTACAGGGTTACCAGCTGTCCTGTAGTTACAGGGGAAGGTGACTTGGGGCCCTGCGGCAGGAGCTCTGGCTGGGAGACCCCCAATGAGATCTTTAATCCCACACATCTGTACAAACCTCTCCCTGCCGCTGCTTCTTCCCAACCCCCCACACCCTGATTGATTCATGCTGTGTCCCTGCTACCCCCACCTCCGCCTGTCCCCAACCCGGCTGTTAGTTCTGCCCCCTGCCAAGCCCCCATCTCTGCTCCTCAGGGACCCTCTGCTCCTCCTGCAGCCCCAGGGGTTCTTCCCCACTCCCCCTCCTATCCCTGGGGCTGCAGGGAAGGGGAGGGGCTTCCACAGGTCATAGAGATGAGGAGCCAGGGGCTGGGTAGATGGGAGTCCTCCAAGGTCATAGAGACTGGGGTCTATGAGGCTAGAGAGGCTGATTTCCAGTTCCCCCCTCTGCTGTGTGTCTCAGGGTCACAGGCTGAGCCAGGATCCCCCCACCCAGAGCCAGGGTCGGATTCTCTCCCCAGGGACGGAGCCCGGCGGGAACGTGAAGATCGGGGCCTCGTCACCAGCATCGATACATGTCACCTGCCCCCGGTCACAGTCCAGACAAACCGGGATCCTGCTGGGGGCCCGGCTCAGGGGCAGGGGGGTCACCGGGGAGGTGAGAGCCTGGAACTCACCCCCCCACCGCTCCACAGCCCAGATCCCCCCCTCAGGGCTAAGGCTGGTCCCTCCCTTCCTCCTCACAGACTCTCTGGCCACCCCCACAGCCCAGCATTGCCCACCCCCCACCTCCACCTCCACCTCCCAGCAATGTCTCCCCGAGGTGAATCCCTCACAGCCCAGCACACAACGCACAGTGTCAAATCTCTCAGGGTTGTCGGGCAGTTGCTTGCGCGTGTTTCCCCATCTCACACTTTTCCAGTCCTCAAACAGGACGAGGTTGGGATGAGCCGTGTCTGGATCCAGAATCACATTCACTGGGGAGACAGAATCAGAGCGTTAGGGGCAGAGCTCAGCCCTGGGGGAGGCTGGGACCATTTCTCACACTCCCCAGCAGCCCTGTTCTGCTGGGACAGGCCTGGATCCCAGGGAGCTGCCTCTGTCCTGGGCACCTGAGACTGAGCAGGGACATCACTGCAGTTCTTCAGTCTGTGTAATGGGAGCCACTTCATTAGTTTTTTATTTGCTTGCTGATAAATCAGCTCCCTGCTCCCTCTGCTGGGGCTGCTCCATTCCCAGCATCAGAGACACAGCAAGGAATGTTTTGGTGAGGAGGAAGCAGAGGAGGCAGGTACCAGCTTTGAACCCCAGAGGGAAGCTCCCTCCCCTAAATGCAGCCTCCAGTCCCCAGCCAGAGTAGGAAGAGCCAATTAAGAAAAGAGAGTAGGAAATGGCATTGGGTGGGGCAACCTCCACTCCCAGGCTGGGGAACAGAGAGGAAGGTGCAGCATTGGGGAAGAGCTGCTTAACACCAGAGAGTAGGGAATGGCATTGGGTGGGGTAGCACCATCCCCAGTCTAGAGAGAAGGGAGGAGCTGCCAGCATCACAGGGAGAGCGTCTCCCCAATCCAGGAAGCAGTGAGCAGCTCCAATGGGAGAGCCCAGCCCTGCCCAGAGGAAAGGCAGGATGTTGAAGCTCGATGGGGGATACCCCCTGCACCATGGTAAAGCAGAGGGATGTGTCAGCCCTTAGGGCAAAGAGCTCTGTTCACATACTGCTCAGGAGAGAGATTTTCTGTTCAGCAGCATGTTCATAAACTCAGCACTAAGGTTGGTGTCCGGAATGTTTGTGTGACATCACCATGGGAGCTCCTCACTCTTCCTTGTGGTTTTTTTAGGGCTGTGTGTGTCATGGTCGGTATCGGTTTGGTTGGTAACTTTAGCTACAATCTCATGAAGACGTTTTCTGATAATTTAAAGACAATCTCCAGCTGCAATCTCACCCTGTCTGAATGTTCCTAGGGATCCTCCTCTTTTTGTCTCTAGTGCAGATGCCAGAGTGTCTGGAGGGGGGAAGGAGAAAGGAGATGAGATTTCAGGCTTTCATATTTATAACAGCGTCCCCACTCTCAACTCATAGAACTGTCTTTTCATTATGACAGAGAAACACACTGAGAAACACTCAGATATTTAATATAAAAAGGTCAGAAACCGTCTCTTTCCTCTCTCATTCAGGCATCTCCCAGCAATGGAACCAACATCCCTGCAGCCTCACAACCATCCCAGGACAGACAATCTAAGAGATTTACTTTTCCCCTCATCATCCCCTCCCATCCTTCAANTCAGTGTCTCTACAGAGAGCAGCACCATGGGGCCCTCGTCCTCCATAGGCAGAAATAGAAATAACAGTAAAATCATTTTATAAAAGGTGGAAATTGAGTTGGGGGAAGGTTGACTCAATTGGACAAATACACCCCTGTACCAGCAGGAGAGGGGTGACTCCGCTATTCAGTGGCGGCAGGGGCCGGTGCAGACCTTGGCACAGGCTGAGGAAGTTCTGAAGCAGCCAGAGTTACATCCCTATGACAATGGCCCCCGTGTGTCTTGCCCAGTGTGCAGAGTGTCCGAGGCCCAGCTTTACACTGCCCACGTCCAGGGCCGGCGCTCCCATTAGGCCCCCGCCACCCGTAGAAATTTGGGGGCGGGACCTTCCCACGTCCCTCTGTCCCTCATCCTCCCCAACCCTCTTCCACCTGCCCTCACCACCCCCACCCCATTCCCAGCCCTCTCAGGAACACGCCTTGTGCCTGCAGCTGCTGTGGAGAAGGCACAAGAGGCCCCTGGGCTGGAGGGATCCCTCACCGTGGGGGTGGGGCTTTCTCCTTCCTTACAGCCCATTTGGCCATGACTAGCTGCCGTATGGGACCAGAGCCCAGTGATGGGCTGGGTCCGCCTTTGAGAAATGTGCCCCATGGCTGGTAATGGGGCAGGAGACGGGGAGGGCTCTGAGCTATAGAGAATTCTATGACACGTGTCTGGCTGTTGGGTTTTGCCAAAATGCTCGGTATAAAACTGACCACCATATCTAGGGTGAGGAAGGAATTTCCCCCCAAGTCAGATTGGCAGAGAGCCTGGGGGTTTTCTGCCTTCCTCTGTGGCATGGGACACGGGTCACTTGCAGATTTAAACTAGTGTCAATGGTGGATTCTCTGTAACTTGATGTCTTTAAATCATCATTTGAGGATTCCAGTAACTCAGCCAGAGGTTGGGGTCTATTACAGGAGTGAGTGGGTGAGGTTCTGTGGGCTGCAATGTGCAGAAGGTCAGACTGGATGATCATGATGGTCCCTTTTGGCCTTTAACTGTATGAGTCTGAGTCATTTCTTTCTTTAACAGTAATTGTCATGGCAAGACATATTTTTGGTAGAAATAAAGGTTTGAATTAATCAACCTGAGTGACTTGGACCCCAAGTGCATGACATTCTCACCCAACAATTAAATAGAAGCATCATCTAATTGTGAACCAATTGGCTAGAGCCCCTCTCCTCCCTCAGTCTCAGAGGCTCATCCCAATTTCCATTCCTAGATCCCTTCTAGGTACCTTTGAACTTCCCCAGAGTCTCCAATAGCGCAATTGTTTTCTGAGAGAAACCACTGACTCGCTCTTCCAGTTCAGGAGAAGTCTCTTCTGGCTGCTGGAACTTCCCCTTCTCACACCTGGAGAGAAATAATTTCACGTGATTATATTTCATTGTGTGACTCATTATAAGTTCTGGCTAGTGAGTCGCTGCTCTAATGGGCCTGGAGTTAGAATTCCTCGACTTCTCCCAGGCTCAGAGCAGGTGCAACACAGCCCATGGCCATACGACCTTCCCTTCAAAGGACTCATTAATATTCTTCAGCTCTGGTCTGGAGAGAACAGCTCTGGGATAAAAGGGGAATTGAGTCTCCATGGCCAATTCACTCCTTGGCCTCCATGCTCTGAGGGACAGGAGGTTCCCAGGTGAAGTGCTGTAGAAATCTGCCCTCTAGGAACTAGACTGAGACACCAACTCCCCCCTCCCCAGCTCAATCCACACAGGTCTCCAAACAGTCCTCAGGTGGGAAAGACTCTTGACCGCTGCTGCCCTGGGCTGAATAGTGACCAGAGCCCCAGCAGTGAAAGGCCCATATTCCATCCCGACAATCCTGAGGCAGCCAGTCCCCCAGGGATGTGACATCTCTAGGAAATACTTGAGGTCAGTCTTTCCCACCGAATGGAGAATTCCAGAGTCTTCGATACAAGGGTGAGAACCTCAGGATGAAGTTGATAAGAGAGATTCGTATCCAACATGTGACCTTCCCCACACATTGTGCTGTAGAGCCCTGGGGAGATGCAGTGCTAACATCACCACGAAGCTCTTTTCCAGCGTTGTGAAGTGTGAGGGGGAGTGAGAGAGACACGTACCTGCTCAACATGCTTCTAATATCCTAGAAGAGAGAGAGACAAAAGAATTTCAGTCCCATCTGACACACACACATGGGATTCCAGGGAAGGGATTTTGCAAATATGGGCAGAGAGGCCCTGCCCTGGCCTAGGGTCATGGATTTCCTGATCTAATGGGACTTTTCCATCTCTCATATCGCTATGTCTGTGACTGCAAAGAATAATAGTTATTCACATGTCAGCAATACACACACCAAGTTACACCATGGTCTCCGACTGCTGGACTCCAGTGCTTAGGATTCAGAAGCCCTCCCACCCCCCGGTGTGGGGATTGGGCAGTTTCTAATGACAGGTGCCGGTTTCCAATTGTCCCTGGGGGTGCTCAACCCCATACCCCACCCCCACTCCACCCCTTCCCCCAATGCCACACCCCAGCCCAACTCCTCCCGCTCCCACTCCACCCCCACCCTGCCTCTTCCCCACCTCCTCTCGTGAGCACACTCCCTCCCCGCTCCTCCCCCTCCCTCCCAGCCTCTCCCGCACACAGTGGAACAGCTGATCGCAGCAGGCGGGAGGCGCTGGAGGGAGGGGGAGGAGTTGATCAGCAGGGCAGCCGGAGGGTGGCACTAAGGTGGGAGCTGGCTGCCCTGGAGCACCCACCTGCGTTTCTCATTCAGTCTCACCTGCAGGAATTCACTTGCTGGCTTCTGACACTTCCCCTCCATCTCACTGATCAGCTCACTGAGACGGGAAATCTGCTCGGAGAGTTTACTGACATTTACATTCTGGATCCTCACAATCTCCTCATCCAGCTTCTCCAGCTGGGCCAGCAGGAGTCGCTCTTGTTCCTCCAGGAACTGCTGCAGTTGCTGAAATTCAGACACAATCTTCTGCCTCTGGGTTTGTGTTTGTTTCTGTATGAAAATAGGGCAAGGGCTGGTCAGGGACATGGATGGAGCCCGGGGTCCTTTCATGGAGAGCTGAGTGTGCAAGAGGCTGAATTTCTTTGAAAATCCTAAAATTTCTAACATCTGACTCTACCCTGTGGGTACTAGGCCGGGGATTCTCTCACACCTTCCCCTTTTGCTTCTGTATCCTCCTGAAAGGGATGTTTCCATGCCTGTCATGGTCAGCATCTTCTGTTATTTATGGTCTCTGGAAATTCAGACCCAGAGCTGCAGGAGGCAGGACACAGCACTACAAGGGCTTGTCTACACATGAATCTAACCCAGCAATCCATGATCCTGGAGAAACACACACAAATCCACATTCACCAAGGCCACACAGGAGTCTGCCTGCAAACAGACCTCCCACTGCCAGTCCCTGCTGGTTCATAACAACAGGCACCTACCAGATACTCCCGGATATTCTCCTCTCCAGTCGTTTTCAATCCCAGCAGCTTTTCTCTCTCTTCCCTCAGTGTCTTCAAATGGGCCTGAAATTTTTCCTGAAGAAACAAATGATTTGGGAGGTTTCATTTTGGGGGTGGAGAGGGGTGTGGAACTGGGTGTTTTTCAGACTCGTTACCTATTCAGATTCAGTCTTTTTAGTAATTAGCGAGAGATCTCAATTATAACCAAGCTTGACTGGTATTTGTGAACTGATTAGTGGTACAGCGCATAACAGGGCACTGGAGTCACATGGGGGGTGAATCAATAAACCTGTTTTGTAGAAGGTTTAACCAGGCCCGGCGCTACCTATTAGGCGACCTAGGCGGTCGCCTAGGGCGCTAAGATTTGGGGGCGCCGGCGCCCTGGTCGTCAGCGCATTTCGGGGGAGGCGGCGGAAGGTCCCTCCCCCGAAATGCGCTGACGCTCCTGGCGGGGGGGGNTTTTTCAGACTCGTTACCTATTCAGATTCAGTCTTTTTAGTAATTAGCGAGAGATCTCAATTATAACCAAGCTTGACTGATATTTGTGAATTGATTAGTGGCACAGCGCATAACAGGGCACTGGAGTCACATGGGGGGTGAATCAATAAACCTGTTTTGTAGAAGGTTTAACGAACAAAGTGATACAAGTCCCAGAAGCCACCAGGGTTTGAATATGGGCTGGGATTTCAGCCCTGAAGCCCTGGGGACTGCACTGGGTGGACAGAGCTGGTCTAAGCACCAGGGCAAACCCCATGAGTCATAGGAGGCCATTCATCTGGTTGGAAGCTGCACAGTCCCAGTTTTGTGGAGCACTATCCCTGTTTGGACGTGGCTTTGTTGGGTGCAAAAGGCAGAGGAGGAGACTGAGGATGCAGGAGGACACCCATGAGGGTGGGGGTGGGGCTGGGATGGCACCTTCATGCAGAATGATGCAGGCGGGTGGCACACTGGAAAAAGTGGTGGGGGCCCACACAGGGCAACTGATACTGGTGAAGACAGGCCCATGCAGGCAGGCGTGGGCATGTCCTATGTTCTGGGGATGCCTCGGTGACCACCCTAATTAGACATGATGCAGATTTCTATAAAGAACGGGTTGGGGTTTGCCCCAGTGCTGTCCTAAACCGTATCCATGGCACTGCCCCCCGGGCAGGTACCCCACAGTCCCATTCCCTGGTAAAGATCCAGGAAGCAGTGCATTCTGGGAGATTTCAAAAGGTTGCCTGGTGGGACTAATGGAACCACTTCGGCTGGTCCTTGCCCACGTACACAACAGAACAGGTCAGACTGGCACCGGTCAGCTCCAGGCTGGGGTTAGTTTTGCTAGAATCCAGTCTAATCCCAGTGGTACTTGGCATGGACCTGAGCTGTCTGGAGCCCTTTTGTGTGCGGACTGAAGGTGCTCGGGGTCCCACACAGTGTTAAGCCCAGTGATCTCCTCTAGTGCAGTTTAATCCTTCATGGAGGAAAACGGGAGTTCAGAATCTTCATGAGAAACCCCCTCTCCCCACAGGTCCTGGGACGTTTATCAAGGCGTCTCTCCCTCCTAATGGACACACTTCGGCACTGGGTGGGGCTGATGCTAAGATGGCAACATGGCAAAGTGGTTCGGGTCTGGGGAGATCTGGGTTTATGCAAGTTCTGTCACTGACATGCTGGGTGACTGTGGGCAACTCGCTGCCCTGCTTTGTGCCTCAGTTTCCCTTCCCACCTTTTGTCTAGCTAAACCAGTGGTCACCTACCAGTCAATTGTGATCGACTAGTCGATCCTGGAGATTCTCCCAGTTGATCACGATCTCCGGCAGCACAGCGGGGTTGGCCGCTGCTGCTAATGCAGGCTCCATGCCTGCCCCAACTCTACGGCACTCCCAGAAGCAGCCAGCCTGCCCCCACAGCCTGGGCTGAGGGCATGGGTCTCCGCACATGGCTCCTGACTGCAAGCACCGCCTCCGCAGCTCCCATTGGCCCTAAATCAGGAACTGTGGCCAATGGGAGCTGTGGGAGTGGTGCCTGCAGAAAGGGGCAGCGCGCACAGAAACATGCCCCCCCCCCCCCCCCGCAGGAGCCACAGGGGCACATTGGCCCCTTTTGGGAGTGGCGTAGGGTTGGGTTGGGGCAGGGAGCCTGCCTTAGCCCTGCTGACCATGAGCCGCCTGAGGTAAGCCAGTGCCACCCAGCTGGAGCCAGCACCCCATACCCCCTCCTGTACTCCAAACCCCTGCCCCAGCCCTAACCCTCCTCTCAAAGCCAGCACCCTGTACCCCCTCCTGCACCCCAAACCTGCATTGCCCCAGCTGAAAGCCCCCTCCCACACTGTGAACCCCTTGGCAACGGCCCGGAGCCCGCACCCCCACCCAAACCCCAAACCCCTGCCCCAGACCGGTGAAAGTGAGCAATGGAGAGAGGGGGGTATGGAGTGAGTGGGGCTTTGGGGGGAGGCTGGGGGGTCTCGGGGAAGGGGTGGGGTACATCCTGCTTTCAACACTTGATATTTTGTCTCTGTTGCCACACTGCCAGATCATTAATTTTCTTATAACATCTCCCATACAATGAAAACTTTACAGCGCTGAATGATGAGTCACACCCCTGACAGGTAACTTTCAGTGAAATTAGCCTGTAACTAAACCCAAAAAGTTAACCCATTACATTTGACAACAATTCCCTACCTTGTACTCCTGGGCAGCCTCCTGTATGGGAACCACCGTGTGAGCGCGGTGAGCCCGGGATCTGTCGCACACCACACAGATGGGGGTTTGATCCTCTTCACAGAACAGTTTCAGAGCCTCCTGGTGTTCCCCACACACCCCGTCCCCTCCTGCTCCTTTCACTGCCTGTAAACTGAGCCGTTTGGCGATTTCTTTGAGATTTGCCAGCTGCCTGTTGGGCCTGAGGTTTCTCTGTTGCACAGTTTCTCTGCACTGAGGGCAGGAGGCGGTTGTATCGGATCCCTCCCAGCACTGGCTGATGCAGGCTCGGCAGAAATTGTGCCCACACTCCAGAGTGACAGGTTCTGTGAAATACTCCAGACAGACGGGACATGTAGCTTCCTCCTGGAGACTTTCCACGGGGTTCTCTGCAGCCATGGCTCCCTGTGGGCAGTGGAACAGGCTTTGTTTCAATTTCCTGAATTCACACTATGCCCCGCCTGCAGCAGCAAGGGGGTGTTTCCTTTCCTGAAAATGACTCAGGCTGTTTGCTGAGCAGGAAGGACCCAACCAATTTCACCCCTGGAGGCTTTAGTGTAAAAATGTACCACTAGGGCTCCGGTCCTGCAATCAGCCCCTGTGCTGGTGTGGAGGGTCACTGAGGCATCCCCCTGTGAGGATGAGCCTGCAGGAGCAGGAGCTGGGTGTCAGGAGTGATAGTCAGGCTGGGCAGAATTTTTTTATAATATATAATTTTGACAGATAAGGTTTATTTTAAGCAATTTTTATATTTATTGATTTAAAGTTTCACAGTTGCACAACAATCTGGGTTTTAAGCATTTCATTCCAATTAAAATTGTCACAGTTGTGGGAAATTAGGGGGGGATCAGACAATATTTTGGTCAGACCAGAACTATTTAATGACACTAGACACTGAGATTCCAAAAGTTGAAGCTTTAGAACTGTTAAAATTGTCTGTGACCAGCTAAATCTCCTCTCTCCCCCAGAGCAATGACCCAGTGCCTCCCCCACCACCACACGGACAGAGGCTGAAAGTCCATCTGATGGCGGCTCAGGGGCCTGTGGAATGTGCTGGGATCTCAGCCTGGGCCCTAGTCGGGCAGGTGACCCTGTAACACAACCACACCCAGCAAGGCCTGCACCCATTTTCTCCCTGTTTGTCAGTCCCAGCAGAGAGACCAGGGGCTGCAGGGAGACCAAGCTCCTGTCCCCCAGGTGAGGGCTGGGGCCCAATGGCCGAGGGCAGCGGGTGTGCGGGGAGCTCGCACTAGCGGCTGCAGGGTACACGATGTGGGATAAACAGAGACCTCTCAGGCCACTTGCCCATTGCGGCTGCAGGAGGGGATGTGGGGACAGACTGAGGAGGCCTGGGGCAGTCTGGGAAGCCGCCATCGGGGACAAGGAGAGGGAATTCAGCTGTGGCGGGGGAGCCGGGCTGCGCAGAGATGCTGCTGCGGATGCAGCTAGTTACCCGGGTCCAGAGTTGCAGCAGTTTAACAACTTGGTTAATAGACGTTGCAGCTCAGCGGAGGGAAGTGCTGATCTTTTGCTGGTGTCTGCGCGGCTTGAGATTTGCAGGCATCGTTCAAACACCTTTCCCCTGCTGCTGTCTCAGGTACCTGGGTCTTCACTCAGCATTGCAGAGCAGATCAGATTCAGTGGTTTGGTACAGGGTTACGGGAAGGAAAAAGACTGGAATGGTACATATCGTACCTGTAATTTCTCTCCCCTGGCTCTCGGATGTACCGTGTGCAGCTGGTTGCTTAGAGACATTCAGTCAGACAGCTGGGGTGGCATTTTTGTGCTCTGCTCCTTTCTCAGTAAATGGTGACTGTAACTTTACCCATTTTGGTCCCTTTGGCATCACTGCGATGCTGAGACCTTTCAAGATCGGGACACTGAATCGTAAGCTTTTCGGGTCTATTTGCTCAGCAGCTCTCGCTGGTGGCCGCTCTGACACTTTTTCCTAAAATACTTAATTAACTTTCTGACAAACTAATAAATATGCACAGAGGTAAGTGGGGGAAGGGTCCCACCATTGTCGGGAACATTCCTGGCCCCTGCACCCCAATCCCCATCCCAGCCCGGAGCCCCCTCCCGCATCCTAAGACCCTAACTCCCTCCCAGACTCTGCACCTCCAACCCTGAGCCCCCTTCCACACCCTAACGCCCACCCAGAACCCTCAGCCCAGGAGGAGGATGAAGAAAAAAAGAATGAAAAGCGGGTGGGAGGGGGATAAGAGAGAATGCTCCTCCTGTGGGGTGGGGCGGGAGGGAGGCAAAAATGAAGCTGACACAGGGCCCCACTCACTCTAAATCCGCCACTGTTACCGCGGTGTCTTCACTGCGGCGTGTTGACAAGACGCTCTCCCATTGACTCCCTGTGCGTTTCTCGTTCTGGTGGAGTACCGGAGTTGACGGGAGAGTGATTGGCGATCGATGTATTGCGTCTAGACTAGATTGGATAAATTGACCCCCACTGGATCGATCGCTGCCTCGTGAATCTGGCTGGCAGTGAAGACACACCCTTAGAGACATGTTAGAAATGGGTGTAAGTGGTAATTAGGGCCATTCCATGTTAGGAAAACTAGAGCTTTGAAATGTAAACTTGTATTATTAAAGAATTAGAAGAAGATGGTAACTGTAGTAGTCTGTGATTGCCTGTGTCTTGTTAGAGATTAACTGTGTAGCCAAATGGTTCCTGTCTAGGGCTGTATTCTGCTTCCCGTATCAGCCTGTGGCTGGCAGATGTGTGGGAAATGAGAAGACCCTGCCCTGCTCCGTGTGCTGGGGGGAACAAGGGGGTCTCACCTTCTCTCCACCCCTGAAGCCTCCTGGCTACTGAGGATTCTGCTTTTCTGGATCTCCTCCCCCATGACTCGTGGGATTGTGGCTGGGGCGGCAGGTGCTGAGTGGGGGACTCTTGTTGTTTCAGATGCCGGTGACCTTTGAGGCAGTGACTGTGAATTTCACCCAGGGGCAGGGGGCTCTGCTGGACCCCGCTCAGAAAGCCCTCTACAGGGACGTCATGCAGGAGAACTACGAGACGGTGACCTCGCTGGGTAAGGGATTCCCGTCCCCTCGGTTATTAGAAGCCGTGGGGTCTGCGTGTCTGAATCTGGTCAGGTTCATCCCTGGCCAGCTGGATTGGAGGGAGAGGGTCGCGTAGTCCACAGCTCAGTGTGAGAGACTTTCATCTCCATACCCCCTTCAAGGGAACAGGGAGGTCAGAAACCTAACGGACAGGCTTTCATCTCCATACCCCCTTCAAGGGAACAGGGAGGTCAGAAACCTAACGGACAGGCTAATTCCTCCCCATCTCTCCGGCTTTCAAGGGGCCAGAAGCACAGTATTAAAATTTAGCTGAAACTTGTGTTCAGTAATGTCATTGTCGGGATCTCTCTTTCCTCGCAGGCCTGGAGATCGGGCACTCACAACTCTTCCCCTCGTTCCAGCCAGGTGATCAGATCAGATTTGGGAATGGGACCTCCTGCTCATGGGATAAAATCAGACCAGATCAGGGTGCATGGATTATTGAGAGAGTGTCTGTCACAAAGGACATTATGTGAGTGGAACTTCTCCCTGTGCTCTTCTGGGTGATCATGGAACCCAAGAGGTCGGGAACATGATCACTGAGCCCCCTTGGGAGAAGCAGATGTCTGGGGAGGTACGGGGAATTGTTACGCCCTCACTAGGCGTTCCCAGGATCTGTGCTCTTTGGGGGCCTTGCTGACACACACACAGCTCTGGAGTTCAACCACTGCCTATTTCTAAACCTGCAGAGCCCAAAGATGAACAGGGATTCTATTTACAACTGAAAAACAACACAGACAGGACAATGAATGAATTGTGTCCTCCTGAAAGCTGGAGGGATGGGGATGAGCTAACATGTCCATTAAGTTTTGACACCACATCCCACTGAAGGAGGTACAAAGATGCAAGCCTTTCTCACATGGCAGCTGTGCATTATGGAACCCATTCGCCTCTGATCTAACTGACCAGGGAAGAACCTGACCAGATTAAGACATGCAGACCCCACGGCTTCTAATAACCAAGGGAACGGGAATCCCTTACCCAGGGAGTAAGGGACAACAGGTAGTCAATTCTTTTTTGTCAAGGTCAACATTTCTTTGTCAAGGTATAGACAAGGTCCACACGCCAGAGAAAATAATTTAAAAAACACAACAATAATGATAATAATAGATAAAAAGATTTCAGAGCTCCATTCAAAAGCATCTGGCTGTCTACATTTGGCCCACAGACTGCTTATTGACTACCCCTGCCTTAAAACAACCCAGCCTTGGGCTTCCTCCCAGACAGCCCAGTTAAATACAATGCAGATCACTGAAAAACTTGTTCATCATCTAAAAAGTTCTACCAATCCCAAAGGATCGGACACTTTACCGAAGTCGTTAATGAATGCTTCAGTTCTTACCCAAATACATGCTTACAGCCAATTCTTATTAACTAAAGTAAAATTTATTAAAAGAAGAAAAGAGAGAGAGTATTGATCATTATACAGACAGACATGAATAGAGTCCTTAGGTCAGTTTCACTGCAGAGATGGTGCTTTAGAATTGAAGAGTCCCTTTCAGAATCATTTAATCAGGTTCTAGTCTAATGTCCAAATGTTCAATATCAGGGCAGTCCAGATGGGACTGGAGATCTGTCTTACGACTCAAACTCCCCCCGAATAAAGCTTAAGAAGATCTGAGAGAAAAGGATCAGGTCCCAAAAGCTTTTATACAGATTTTTGCAGCCTCTCAACAGCACAAAGTCCTATGATGAACAATAGGCTTTTGAAGTAACCTTGTATTTCGTAAACATCACCGGCAATTAACTACATGGATTAACATAAGACAATTATCCATAAAGCAGTTCATAGACTGTTTGCCACAAACTTTAAAGAGACATACAGACAATGACAGTATTACACCCAAGTTTTATCTAAATGTTAATATTTCCTTTTGATCTCCGAATTAACCGAATACAGCCCTAGAGAGGAACCGTTTGGTTACATTGTTAACCTCTAACAAGACACAGGTAAACAGTCTACTATAGTTACCATCTTCTTCCAATTCTTTAGGAATACAAGTTTACATTTCAAAGTTCTAGTTTATAGAACATGGAATGGCCCTAAATACCGTTTACACACTTACAAAGCATGTCTCTAAAGGTTGAAACTGGATCAATTAGCCTGCAAGTTGCTTCACCCTTTCTGGCCATGGGTCACAGAATTTTAGATGCTGTGTGGATTCTCCCATGTTTAATGAGGTTTGATCTCCGTGTGAAACTTTTCCCACAGTCCAAGCACTTATGGGGTCTCTCTCCTGTGTGGATTGTTTGATGTCTAATAAGGTTTGACTTCCACCTGAAACTTTTCCCACAGTCCAAGCACTTATGGGGTCTTTCTCCTGTATGGATTGTCTGATGTGAAACAAGGGCAGATCTCCGCATGAAACTTTTCCCACAGTCCAAGCACTTATGGGGTCTCTCTTCTGTGTGGATTCTCCCATGTTTAACGAGGTCTGATCTCCCTGTGAAACTTTTCCCACAGTCCAAGCACTTATGGGGTCTCTCTCCTGTGTGGATTCTTTGATGTCTTATAAGGTTTGACTTCCACCTGAAACTTTTCCCACAGTCCAAGCACTTATGGGGTCTTTCTCCTGTATGGATTGTCTGATGTGAAAGAAGGGCTGATCTGTATCTGAAACTTTTCCCACAGTCCAAGCACTTATGGGGTTTCTCTCCTGTGTGGGTTCTCAGATGTGAAAGAAGGGCTGATCTGTATCTGAAACTTTTCCCACAGTCCAAGCACATATGGGGTCTCTCTCCTCTGTGGATTCTCCCATGTTGAATGAGGTCTGATCTCCGTGTGAAACTTTTCCCACAGTGCAAGCACTTATGGGGTCTCTCTCCTGTGTGAATTCTCTGATGTGTTATTAGTGCTGACTTCCAGTACAAAGATTTCTTGCACTCAAGGCATTGAGAGGGTTTCTTTCTTGTGTGGCGTCTCCCATGGTTTTTCAGGTCTGAGCGATTATTGAAGCTTTTGCCACGATCCAAGCATTGAAGGGGTTTCTCTCTAGTATGGATTGTCTGATGTGTCACAAGCTGTGATCTCAGAATGAATCCTTTCCCACATTCGAGGCACTGATAGGGTTTCTCTTCATTGGGATTTGTCTGCTGGGCTGTGGGATCCTTGGGTCCTCCCCCACATATAATACATTCATCCACTTCACCAGGAACATCCTCATTATGATTCCCCTCCTCATTCTCACTCCCTCGCTCAGCACCTGCTGGGAGAGAGACAATCCAGACTGGAGTCATTGTGCTGGAGAGAAAGAGGAATAGCACAGAGGGAAAACCCAAGACGCTAACGCTGTAAAGACTGAGCAATTGGATTCTGCTTCGATTTCCCACCCAAACACTCACAGGGAAGGAAAATTGGGAAGGAAACTCCTGCAGCTAACAGGGTGGGTGGAAAGCCGTGAGCGATATCTGCTGACTACAGCCCTGCTCTGGCTGAGATGAGGAAGAACTGAGGGCACTTACTCACACCATATTTTGGGGATTCTCAACTTTGTCCTTCATTCACCAAATGGTTTCTGTGTCAGTCCTCACCTGTGCGGGCGCCTCTTGGGATCTCTCTTTCCTCGCAGACCTGGGGATCCGGGCCCCACGGCTCTTCCCCTCGTTCCAGGCGGGAGATCAGCTCAGGTTTGGGAAGGGGAAATCCTGCACAGGGGGTGAAATTAGACCAGATCAGGGTGCATGGATGATTGAGAGAGCTTCTGTCATAAAGGACAAAGGTACTGTGCTGTGCTGGAGGAATCGGAATCCAAGAGGACGGGAACAGGGTCACTGAGCCCCCTTGGGAGAGGGAGACGTTTGGGGAGGTGGGGGGAATTGTTACGCCCTCACTAGGAGTTTGCAGGGTCTGTGCACTCTGGGGCCCTTGCTGACAAACTCACAGCTCTGCAGTTAAATCCCGGCCTATTTCCAAACCTGCAGAGCCCAGAGCCCTCCCCATGGCTGGAGCTAGTCACAAGGAGGGAGGTGAACAGAGATGCTGTGTGTGAATGAGAAATAATACAGACAGGACAATGCACAACTTCTGCCCCACTGAAAGGTGGGGCTGGGTGGGAATGGTTTAGCACGTCCATTAGGTTTTGACACTGCGGTCTCATTGGAGAGGGTACATAGATGCAAGTCTCTTTCACACGGCAGCTGTGGATTATGAGACAAATTCTCCTCCAATCTAACTGACCAGGGAAGAACGTAACCAGAGTCAGCAATGCAGGCCCTACACTTTCTAATAACCGAGGGGACAGGAATCCCTTACCCAGCGAGGTCACGGTCTCGTAGTTCTCCTGCATGACGTCCCTGTAGAGGGCTCTCTGAGGGGGGTCCAGCAGAGCCCCCTGCCCCTGGGTGAAATACACAGCCACCTCCTCGAAGGTCACCGGCATCTGAAACAACAAGAGTCCCCCACTCAGCACCTGCTGCCCCAGGCAATCCCGCTAGTCACGGGAAAGGGGGGGGGGGGGAGTGAAGCTCTAGGAGGGCCAGAGTTGCAGAATCCCACCCGCACCCTGCTCAGAGCAGCCAGGAGGCTTCAGGGGGTGGGAGAAGGTGAGAGCTCCTTGTCCCCCCCAGCACACAGAGCAGGGCAGGGTCTTCTCATTTCCCACAGGCCTGCCAGCCACAGGCTGATACAGGAAGCAGAGCTCTGAGCTGGGGACAGGGACAGGAATCCCAACAGCTTCCCTGCGTATTTCACAGCAGCCTCTGGCTAATGGGTGCAGGCTCCAGCACTGGGAGCCTGGAAAATGTTCCCAGCCCTGCCAAGGTGGTTGTGCCTGTTTGACAAATATGGGAATGTCGCCTCCTTCCCTGCTGCTAATGGGCCTACTCAGAAAATCAGCAGGTTTATCAGACCCTGTCTCCACCCTGCCTCTCCCTCCCCCACACCCAGCAGCTCCCTGAAAATCCCCTACCTGAGCTGGCTCCATCACAGCCATTTCCCTTCCCTGTCTCCTGGAAGATGGGCCAATCTGGAGCGACACGTGGACGTGATTCCTCAGCCTGTCGGGGCGAGAGGGGCGATGGGGGAGGTTACAGAAGGGGCTTCAGTCCATGTCACACCCCGATTCCCCCCAGGCTCTTCAGACCCTCCCAGTAACAGCATCTCTGAGCCAAATGCTAGAAAAAGAGCAGAACCAAAGGGGCCACTTTGGGGGATTTCCCCCCATTGCAGTGTAAACCCCTCTCCCTTAGCAACAGCCGGAGCCCTCTGGTGGCATCACCTGAAGAATGAGTTGCCCTGGACTTCCCCCCACCACCACCCCTTTGCCACTGGCAGCCCCCAGGGACAGGCAGGCAGAGGCTGATCTCATTGGCCTATCTGCCCCTCCCCCTGCCCCTCCAGAGCCAGCAGTGACTCCGGTCTGTCACCAGGTGCGGCTGAGATCTAAATGCTGCAGGGAAATCAGACCAGGACCTGGGGCAGCTCTGAACAGTCAAGAGACAGACCCCTGAGCAGTTAGACCCCTGCTCCCCCCCCCCCCCATATGCTTGTTTTACCACTTCCAGGGGAAAAAATTCCCACTGGCTGCTGGGTGGGGCAGCCCCTCACCCTCTCCTACCCCACAGAGTCAGAGAGCTGCTCTTGTATCTCTCTCCACCTTTCTTCCTTATCCCTGCTTCCCTGGCTCTCCCTTCCCCATCCAGTCTTCTCTTGCTCTTACATTCTTCCTCCAGCCTCCTCTCCCCACATCCCCCCTTTCTCTCACAGTGCCCCCCCACTCACATTTTACCTGATTCCAGCCTCGTTCTCCTCAGCCCCATAATTCTCCTGCTGCAGCCCGACTCCCCTGTATCGCCCCATCCTCGCTGCCCCCTGCATCCTCATCACCTGTTTCCTGCCACCTAACATATCCCTGTTCCCACCCACCCCCCTGCCCACACATCCCCCTGGACCTCTTTAGCCTCCTCCCTCTGCAGCCCGGGTGTAAGCGGGAGGCATCGCTCCCGGGGAGAAATACAAAGGTCTCTCTTAGCTTCCCTCCAAGCGGTGCCCTCTCTATGGGCAGGGGCTGGGCATGGGAAAGGGGGCCCTGGCCAGGCTGGGAGCTCTGCCCTGGGAGAGGCTCCTGAGGTGCAGCAGGAATGTTACTGCCTTACACTATACACCTTACACTATACACCTCTCCTGTCTGCAGCCAGGGCTTTGGGATTTTGCAGGGAACCGGGATTCTGCACAGCAATGACCAGTGACTGCAGTGAGTGTGATTCCCTTCCTGCTGCTGGGAATGAGGAACTCCATTGATTGCTCCCACTGGGCCCGACCAGTAAAACCCATTGCACTGAAACCTCCCTGCCCCTCAGAGCCTCCACGTCCCCCGGCCACAGCACTATAGGGGCATCATCCATAAAAGCCACCGAGTCAAAGGAAGGACAGAAAGGAGACATCGGGATCCTGGGGAGGGGTGGAGCAGGGGCATTTCTATTGAGACCCACAGTTCTTCCAGAGAGTCCCCAATATCGACAGTGATAGAGTCCTGGTCCTAGAGAGAACAGCAGGGGACACATTTCACGGTGACACTGACTCTAACCCTAAGCTTAATATATTTTTGTTACAGCTGCCAGATTGCGCCCTCACCAGGAGCGCCGCCAACTTTTCTGCTGCCCTAGGCAGCGGAAGGTCCCGCCCCCAAAATACCGCTGACGACTGGAGCGGCGGGCGCCCCCCAAATCTTAGCGCCCTAGGTGACCACCTAGGTCACCTAATGCGTTGCGCCGGCCCTGGCCCTCACACCTTTGTGAGCATGGCAGTCACAGACTCACTGACATGACCATCCTCATGTACGACAGGGGTAACAGACAATGCTGTCTGTCTAAGTTACCTTTCCCTGGCTGGCAGTGCCTAGTTAAGAAGAGATATACATCGGACCCCCGCTAGAACACGCGTCTCTATAACGCAAATTCCAATAGAACGCAGTCGCGGATCCCACATATAGTAACAGTCATTAATTTTCATTGTAATGCGGTCCCCGCTAGAACGCGGGACTTGGCATGGATCCCAAATCCCGTGTTCTAGCAAGGGTCCGGTGTCGTTTAGCTACCGTGTGGTTAGCAAGCAAGGAGAGGCTGAGGTCAAAGAAGAGTTTCTCCAGTTTAAAGCACCAAAACTGTAGATCAATCGGTTCATTCTCATGGGACAAAAGTGCCCTCACTTGGTCTGTGTTGCTTATGAAAGGGGATTCCTGTACAGCACAGCACGATCTGCCATGAAACTATCTGTCCTTCGTTCTCCTGCTCATGCAGGATGTCCTGTCCTTTGCAGGAGAGAGAGAGGAGGAGCGAGATCACCTTAAATTTCAACCTCAACCCCTTTCATGAAATTCTGTCAGGCCAAACCTGTGAAATAGCGTAATGGCGTTTCTACACAAGGGAACACTCAGGGAAGATGAGACGAGCGCCCTACGGCTTCGATCCTTCTCTTTCGACTTGAAAAACTGCATGTGGGTTACACCTGGACTATAGAAAACTTTAAAAATGTTCAAGAAGTGATCAAAGACCTGATGATTTACAGTGTTGGGGGAAGGACACCTGCAATCTTCTGTGATTGCCCTGACCGCCACTGTCGAAATTAAGGCCACCTGACTTCTGAAGGAGAGCGTCCACACAGGGGTTTAAAGCCCTAGAATTCATGTGCATTAACTACACATCTTTATTTCTTCAGGGCTCGTCTGTGTGGTCTGATGCTAAAGGGACGGGAATATGGGAAATAGATCGTGTGCGGGGGAGGGAGGTCTCTGCTAATTCCTTTAGTTTTAAATGTTTTAATTTCTTTTCCATGACACCCACACAAACGGGTGCAGACATTCAGATGCAGCGCCTGGCACAGGAGCAGCAGCAGTGGCCACACAATCAGTATCAGAGTTTTCAACCCATGAACAATAATGGGTCATTTAACATCAGAGTCAGCAGCATAGTCTGTGTCTATAGAAAAATGGTTTTTTTTTGCCCATGGGGTAACTAACCTGCATTAGCTAGTCCACTGCGAAAACATAAAGAAAAGGGTGAGGTCAGCACAGTGTGTCCCTGGACTGACCAATGCAAAGGAAAAACTGAACAATTCAGTTTAAAAATTCTTTGACTTGGGCCCTAGAACTCAGTCCACGTGTCAGAAGGAAGAACATCCCTGAAATGGATCACAACAGAAATGGAGCATCCATAAAAGGCTGGGAACCTCAAATAGGGAATTAAAAGTATAAACAATGCGCTAGAAAAATCTATATCTGGGGAAACGTTTATCCCCCTGCCCCTCCCTATTCCTGGGTTTCCCACTCTGCCCTGTCTGGGAGAGCCTGTGCCCCGGCTCTCCCCTCCTTCTGTCCCCCCACATGTTGCTGTCCCAGCCCCCAGCCCGGGCTGGATCCCCCCGCCCCACACACACAATGGGGGCTGGTGGCAGCTTTCCCGGGCCCAGGGCAGGGAATCACAGCCAGCTCCGCTGGGAGCAGCCTGGGGCCAAACCCTCCCCCTGCAGCCCGGGTGTGATGGGAGGGGAGCGGGGGGCGGGTCTCTCTTACCTTCCCTCCGAGCAGGGCCCCCCTGGGGCAGGAGCCGGGCCCGGAAGGGCCCTGGCCAGGCTGGGGGCTCTGCCCTGGGAGAGGCTCCTGGGGAGCAGCGGGAAGGGCCCTGCTGGAGATTCCCCTCTCCCGGCTGCAGCCAGGGCTCCGGGCTCCCAGCACCAGCCGCCGGGGCTCGGGGATCTCGCCAGGAGCCTGGGAGCCAGAGTCACCACAGCGGCTGCGAGTCACTTCCTGCTGCTGGGACTGAGCCCAGCGATCGCTCCCGCCAGGGCCGGCTCTAACATTTTTGCCGCCCCAAGCAAAAAAAAAAAAAAAAAAAAAGCCGCCCGGACTGTGCCGCCCCAAGAATGGATGAAATGCCGCCCCAGGCACATGCTTCCTTTGCTGGTGCCTGGAGCCAGCCCTGCTCCCAGCTGCTCCTGGGTCCTAGCGATAAACCCATCTCTGTGTCCGGCTTCTGTTACACTCACAGGCGCTAAGGTCAGAACGGCCCAACATGAGGATCTAGCCCAGGGGTTCTATCAAACATCTTCCTCGTTAGTATAGTGGTGCGTAGCCCTGCCTGTCACGCGGGAGACTGGGGTTCGATTCCCTGACAGGAGAGGCTAATACCTTTCTGACAAAACAAGGAGCAATGGTCTCAAGTTGCAGTGGGGGAGGTNTCTAAGGTCAGAACGGCCCAACATGAGGATCTAGCCCAGGGGCTCTATTAAACATCTTCCTCGTTAGTATAGTGGTGCGTATCCCTGCCTGTCACGTGGGAGACTGGGGTTCGATTCCCTGACAGAAGAGGCTAATACCTTTCTGACAAAACAAGGAGCAATGGTCTCAAGTTGCAGTGGGGGAGGATTAGGTTGGAGATTAGGAAACACTATTTCACTAAGAGGGCAGTGGAGCACTGGAATGGGTTATCTAGGGAGGTGGTGGAATCTCCTTTCTTAGAGATTTTTAAGGTCAGGCTTGACAAAGCCCTGGCTGGGATGATTTAGTTGGGGATTAATCCTGCTTTGAGCAGGGGGTTGGATTAGATACCTCCTGAGGTCCCTTCCAACCCTAATTTTCTATGATTCCATGACCAAGTTTTTGGTGGCCTCAGAGTGAGGCCAGCAGCTCTCGCTGGTGGCTGCTCTGACACTTTTTCCTAAAATACTTAATAAACTCTAGGAAAAACCAATAAATATGCACTTAGGTAAGCGGGGAAATGGTCCTGCTATTGTGGGGAACTTTCCTGGCTTATACACCACCCCAGTGGAATTGAAAAGCAGAAGGATCTGAGTCCTCACTCCCACTCCCTTCACCCAGATGGCTGCCTGACCTCGAGGACTCCCCTTCCAGTCTGGTCCCGTAACACCGATGATGCTGGACCCAGGATTCCTGAGGGGACTTAACCCCCAATCTTGTTGCTATCACTGAGGACGGAGACTAGGCGTCCCCACTCCAGGGTGCTCTCTTCGCTTTGGATGCTTCCCTGACCATTGCACAGAGTTCAGAACAAATACAATTTATTAAACAGCAAGTAAGAAAAGAATTAAGGGAAAAATGGGAAAGGCGAAAGGAAAACACATCACCCCGCTCTGTGAGCAGGGTTGGATTAACCCTCCTGTGGGCTGAGGCTATTAGATTTTGTGGGGCCCTCTTGGCTGGGGGTGTCTCCCTGCGCCAGGATCCCCCCTTGCTCTCCCCAGCTGCTCACTGTACTCAGCTCCAGCCTCCCTCTGGTTCAGCGCTGCTGCCATAGGCCCTGATTTCCACTCTGGACGGTGGATGCTCGACCTGCCTCCGCCCCCACCCCTTCCCCCAATCCCCCGCCCTGCCTCTCCCATTCTCTGGCAGGCAGCTCCAGCTCACACAGAGGATGGGCTCCTGACTCCCTTATTGGCTGGCCTGCCCTGCTAACGAGGCTGACCAAGAGTGTTAGCCTCTCCCCATTGGCCCTGGGGACTAGTCTCAAGGTATTTATTTCTCATTGGCCCTTCCCCTGGCTTTTGGGAGAGGGTCAACCAAAGCCTGCCCCCATTAAATTTCAGTGAGGGGCCAACAGTCCCCTTACCCATAGACACATCAAAATCATTGTAATTTATTTATTGTTAGCTAGTCGCTCTGCTGCTGTGAAAAGTGATATTTGTATGTTGGTTAGTATTTTCCACAGCCTCTCACCTAGCGACTTGGGTTGCCAACCAGGTAATATTTAAAACCAGACACTACAGCAGGAGTGCCAGAACCTCTCCTGCCCTGCTTCTTCTCCCCAAGGTCCCACCCCTACCCTGCCTAGTCTCCCCAAGGCCCTGCCTCTTCCCCCGAGGCTCTGCCCCCATCCACTCCTCTTCCAACCTCTTCCACTCCTCCGGGTCAGGAGGGATTTGCCTGTGGAGCTGGGGCTGGGAGCTGCAGCCACCCAATGCAGGTAGGGGGCAGCCCTGGCTGAGTAGGGGCTGGTGAAGGTGATGACCCAGTGCCTCCCCACCCCAACTCGACTTTGGGTGTCCGGTCAGTAGATCTGACCAGACACTGTCAGGTCCCCTTTTTGCCTGGCCACCCTAACAGCACCCAATGTGCAATGAATGCTGAGATGCGTCGGGGTCAACTTCTGCTTTCCGATGGTGGGGGAAGTAACCAGGGGGTAGGTGGGTTAGACTCAGTTCTGACCAGCAGGGAGGAATTCGTTGGTCTAGATGAAATTACTATAAGGTGGGTGCACAACTAAAGACTGCACTCAGAGTAGTTATCTATGGTCTGGTGTCAAACTGGGAGGGGAACGGTGGTGGTGGGGGGAGAAGCCCCGGGTGGCTTCCTCCACTCTTAGGGGGAACAGCCCACCCAGAGCTTGCAGGGCAGCCTGGCTTCTCGGAGGGAGCTGCCACTGGAGTGAAGAAACTGGGCTCTCAGCTCCCCACACTGCCCCTCTTAGGTCGGTGGAAGTGCTCCTGATGAGGACGCACCCTAGCAACCCAAACAGGATAGGGTGAACATCGGCTACAGCAGTCATTACTGTGGTGGCTGTAAGTCAACCTAATACAGGTCAACTTAGGTTTGGAGTGTAGACGTACCCTTACAAGCAAAAGGATTTCTCTCACCCAAAAGCTTTCACCAGTCCCTACTCATTGGAAAGCCTTCCAGCGAGGACCACTCGCCCCAGCTCAATGATGCTCCTGTTGTCTTTCAAGTGATCTTGCTGCCCTCAGTAGAGTTCGGGGAGGGGAGATGTCCAGAGGCCTTTTCCCCCCCTTCTTATACTCTGACCCTTTATACTGGAAAGGTCTTTGCTGGGTCATGGAGTCAGGCAACTCCATGGTGTACGTGAGCTCCAAAGCGTCCTACAGATGAACTGTAAATGTCTGTTTACCCCTTTCTTCCTATTGGTGGACGGCCAGATAAGAGTTTTCTAACACCCACGGCCAGTCTTTTGTCGTCTCTGAGGAGCTAGTCTGTGGGTGTTCCATATTTCAATAAGAAAGAGGGTTACCATATGCCTGGGATTTACCAGACGGAGCCTCTTTATTTAGCCTAGTGTCTCTGTCCCAGTGACTTTCCCATAACAGCAAATGTCCGTGTGTGTGTGTGTGTGTGTGTGTGTTGCAGAGCACAGTGTAGCTCAGAAACAGCCCTGATTGGTCAGCTCCCCGATTAGGTTCTTCCCCTGCACCCACAGCTGATTGGTCCATTCCCCTGCATACCTGCAGCTTATTGATTGCTGCTGGATCCCGCCCACCCAGGCCCCAGCCCTGAGGAGGGGGTCCTGCAGATAGGCACTGACTGACAGCTGTCACTGCGTTGTGGGCTTGTGCCAGACTGGCTGGGCTGTCAGGTTCCTCATCTCCCTCCTGCCTCAGTGATGGGGGTCACCCTGGCTTCCAGGCTGCCCAGGTGTGTTGACATCCCTGGCTCCCTTCTTGCCTGCACCCAACCGCGGCATCTCAGCAATATGGAAACACTGCCTGTTACCCAAAATTGGGCCAGCTAGTAAGCTTAGGGAGGATTAATGACCCACCAGAGCAGGGCCGTCCTTACCCATAGGCTAAGTAGGCAGCTGCGTAGGGCACCAGGAAATTTGGGGCACCAAATTTCCTGGTGCCCTGTGCAGCTGCGTGCTGCTCCAGCCCCTGCTCCAGCTCTTCCCCAGGGCCCCCGCCCCTGCTCCGCCCCCACCCCGCTCTGCCCCAGCCCTGCCTCCACGCTAGCCCCGCCCCCACTCCCCTGAATCATAGCATCATAGACTTTAAGGTCAGAAGGGACCATTATGATTATCTAGTCCAGGGGTAGGCAACCTATGGCATGGGTGCCGAAGGCGGCACGCGAGCTGGTTTTCAGTGGCACTCACACTGCCCGGGACCTGGCCACCGGTCCGGGGGGGGGCTCTGCATTTTAATTTAATTTTAAATGAAGCTTCTTAAACATTTTAAAAACCTTATTTACTTTACATACAACAGTAGTTTAGTTATATATTATAGACTTATAGAAAGAGACCTTCTAAAAACGTTAAAATGTATGACTGGCACGCGAAACCTTAAATCAGAGTGAATAAATGAAGACTCGGCACCCCACTTCTGAAAGGTTTCAGACCCCTGATCTAGTCTGACCCCCTGCACAACGCAGGCCACAGAATCTCACCCACCTACTCCCGTAACAAACCCCTAACCTATGTCTGAGCCACTGAAGTCCTCAAATCATGGTTTAAAGACTTTAAGGTGCAGAGAATCTTCCAGCAAGTGACCCGTGCCCCACGCTGCAGTGGAAGGCGAAAACCCCCAGGGCTTCTGCCAATCTGCCCTGGAGGAAAATTCCTTCCCGACCCCAAATATGGTGATCAGCTGAACCCTGAGCATGTGGGCAAGACTCACCAGCCAGACACCCAGGAAAATTGCAGCCAGGTCCGACCCTGCACTCACCGCATGGTAAGTGGAGTGACCCGGCCCCAGCCTGCTCAGACTCCCCTGGCTCCCAGCCATGCCGGCGAGTGCTGGGTGGCGGTTCCCCCCTCCCCCCAAGCCTGAGAGCCAGGGGAGCAGCAGGCTGGGACCCCAGGCCTCCGTGGCGGGCGGGTGCGGGTGGGGGGATGGCCACTTCCTGCGGGAAGTGGAGTGACCCGGCCCAGCCTGCTCTGCTGGCTCCCAGGCTTGGGGGGAACCGCCCCCCCCCCTGCACTTGCCAGTGGCGCGGCTGGGAGCCAGGGGAGAGGAGCAGGCTGGGGCCGGGTCACTCCACTTCCCACAGGAAGTGGCCAGGCCCCCCCCCCATCCCCCACTGAGCCCTGGGACCAGCCCCCCCCCCCTCCCGGGGAGGCCTGGGGTGGGGCCCCACACAGACCCCCACAGAGGCCTGGGGCCAGGCCCCCTGCTCCTGCCTGCAGCCAGCCCCCCCACGGGGGGACTGCGTAGGGCACCAAAATAGCTAGGGACAGCCCTGCACCAGAGTTTGGCAGAAAGCAGCACGTTTATTACACTGATATCTAAGTTCCAAAGAAGGGGGGGGGGCAAGGGGGGTGGTCGGGTCACACTCACACTCGCATACTCACGCTTCCAGGACTGGCACGGCACTGGAGATGTCAGGATCCTTCAGGGTAACTGTACCACAGCGCAGCAATGGATGGTGCGATGAAGGTAAATCTTCCCGAGGCAGGATGGAATGCAACGCCGCCCGCCCGTGCGAAGGGCCTTCATGGGACATATTAGCTTGTGAGAGAGCCTGAGCACATGGCCCAGTCCCCTTTTAAAGACCTGATCCTCATGGCCTGCGACTAGAGATGACTTGGCCACCTCTGGTTGGTCACACTCCACCTCAGGCAGTGTCCATGCATTGGGTGTGTGATCGCTGCCTAATTAGAGTCCCAGACACCTTGTCTACCTTGGAGCTCTTCTGATCTTCCAGCTGTTTAAACAGCCCATTCATCCCACAAGCATTCCAGGAGGGAGGGGTGGGGGGAAAGCCACTTCACAGGTATTCAAAGAGGGAGAGGAGACAAAGGGGGGGTGGTGTAACAGACTTTTTGAGCATACAGGTTATACAGAGCATACAGATCACTGCTGCTCCTACAACACCCCGCCCCTTGATCTATGATCATTACAGTATCAAGTATCAGAGGGGTAGCCGTGTTAGTCTGGATCTGTAAAAGCAGCAAAGAATCCTGTGGCACCTTATAGACTAACAGAGGTTTTGCAGCATGAGCTTTCGTGGGTGAATACCCACTTCTTCGGATTCATTACAGTAGTTGTCCTTGTAGGGCACAGGTGATCTGTTGCAAACAAACCAAACAACCATAACCAGGTGAATATAACTAAAACCATTACAATTGACTAAACACCAGATACAACATAAAAATAAATGCAAACAATCATAATCATAAGTAGAAATACGATAAAACCATCACCATTACAATAATTGGGTGCATTGACAAATAAAATGAGGCTCAAGTTTGATGCTGCAATAACCATCAAACAATAAAAGTCAACCCTAGCCCTTAAGTACACACAACAAATAAGATCTGTACGAGTACCACAGTTGTCATGGAAGATTAAACTGATTTGGAAGTTACATAGGAACAGAGAACTTGGTGAAATCGCTGACACTTAAACTAACATGTAGTTGTACAGGTTATGGGGGCCTATGAACTACCCCTCAGGGCTTGGGGAAGTAGAACCAGGGTGCACAGAGGAAAGTGTGGAATTAACAATACAAGAAAATCTAACTAACAATACAAATGTATCAATAACAAAAATCAACAATAAAATGATTATTCGAGAATCTAACAAAAAATTAAACCCGGGGACCAAAGTCTTTTGGACAGAGGTGGATGTGATTGATAATTTAGTTGGAGATGGGGGAAGTAGAGAGAGGAAGAGGCATTTACCCTGTCTAGGGTAGTATCCCCTCTCTCTCTGGACCCAATGCTAGCACAGGACACCCACCAGAGACAGACACAGAACATGGAACACAGACTTTGTTGCAACGCTATAACCATGGTATTTCTGTAACTCTTCAGCTGGTACCAGCTCTCCTGATGTTCTGGTTCAGAGGCTGAAGGATAGAAGCTTAGAAACAAATTAGCACAGCGCTCCCACCGAGGCGGACCCTGCTCGATTGAGTTGTCCGCGGTGTACCCATTTTCCCTCCGGGGTTTTATCTATCAGATACACTGTTGCTCCTGCCCTGTTCACCACGGTATAGGGTCCCTCCCACTTCACCTGCAGAGGACGAGAGGCGAATTTACAATACATTACCTGAGTCCCGATGTCCCATGGTTCCACTGCTGACTGCCCCCGGTCCATTTTGACTCTGGCCTTACTCATGGCTTCCTGCCATTGCTGTGCTAGAGCTGGCTTTTCTTCAGTGAGGGTTTTAGGCCAGAGAATCCAATCCTCGGGCTGATCCTGGGGGAGGGGATGTCCCCTGGGGCCGATCGAAGGAGTACCATGGGGGTTCCGAATAACAGCTGATACGGGGTAGGTGGGAATTGAGGCATTCTCGGCTGTGGACAGTGGCCAATACAAGGGGCAATTTCTCCACCCATGACCCGCCCTGATGTTCCAGAACCTAGTGACTCCTTCATGGTCCTGTTCATGCGTCCACTTGTCCGGAGCTGTGGGGGTGTCGGGGTATATGCAGCTGTCGCCGGATACCCAGTGCTGACAGGAGGCTTCCCCACACCTCCGACACGAACTGGGGGCCCTGCTCTGAGCCGATGACTTCTGGAGATCCCTACTGACATATGATCTCCCTGAATACCACCTTGGCTGTATCCGCCGCCGTGTGTCTCTTCATAGGGAACGCTTCGACCCACCCGCTAAAAGCATCAATTGCCACCAGACAGCAGGTTTGTCCCTGTGGGCCTGGTGGGAGTCCCTCAACGAAATCCAACTGGATCCGAGCCCATGGGCCACCAGGTAGCCATTGGTGGGCTAAGGGTAACTGCTCCTCTGATTCCCCCTCCCCCCCAGCCCAAGCGTTGTGCATAGCACATATCAGGCAGTTTTTAACCCAGTTTGTTACCTGTTGTTGCTGTCCCGGCCAGCGGGCTATTTCTCGGACCCGCTGGTAGATGGTCTCTATTCCTTCATGCCCTAGTCCATGGGCCCAACAGATGATATCCTGTCGATCCCACCTTCCAGGTGCCACATCAGGCAGCTCCGAGGGATCTTCAGCTGCCCATAATTTGTCGGCGCATAGCACCTCTGGTGGTAACAGTGGCTACTACTGGGGTCTTAGCCAACACATCCGCTTGATGGTTATAGAGAGCCTCCGGGGTAGAGTCGGGGTTCTGGTGATTCTGGGGTTAAATACAATTGCCCCGGATGGGCAGTCACCCACTGGTGCCCAGTCTACCAATTTACCGCATGAGCTAATGGCTTCCCATCCCCACTTTTCCATTGATCCCGAGCCCATTGCCACATCCAGTTCCTGGTACCCTCCACTACATATTTTGAGTCACTAAACACCACTAGGGGTCCCAGGTTTTCAGCCACAGTCTCAGGCACTCAACTATAGCTTTTAACTCTGCTAGCTGAGCTGAACCCGCGGACCAGCTGCAAACCACACTGCGATCCAGCAGATCAGACACACTGTCTGAATACGCAGCTGTCCTTCTACTCGCGACGCAGAACCATCCGTAAACCAGATGTTCTCGGGATGGGTGATCCCCTGTGCCTCGGCCGCTGAGGCCACCTGTTTGATTAATTGCTCCGGGGATTGTATCGGGCATTCATGGCTGGCTCCGGTGCATGATACCAAAGCAGCTGCCGCTTTGGATGCCCCTGGAGTGGATTCGTATTGGACCCTGTGGTTCACCCTAATCCTAACTCTATTGCTTGCGCGGGCGTCAACTCGATCTCTGCCACAGTGTGCTCAGTACTTTGGGCTGCTCTGCCCCCTGCGGGCGCAGGCCCACAGTTTCGGACCACCCTCCGGACCGCCGCAACACGGTGTCTGAGGTCCGGCCATCTGGGGTCCGGATCCGGGGGATCCGGATCACACCAGATATCCCTGTTCCAATCATCATATCCCGCACTCCCCTGGGCTTTCACCCCAACGGCAGCAACCCGGGCTGAATAAGCCCCCCGGACTCTGTTTTCCCGGGCGGACCCCTCCAGGACCAGATCCTTCAGACAGGTAACTGCCTGGCTCAGAGCGGCATTCTCTACTTCCACCCGCTCCCGCTCCTCCTCTGCCGCCGCCACCTGTACTGTGGCTACAGAGAGAGAAGATGCCTGGGCGCTAGCAGTCAGAGCCTGCACCTTCCACATATCCCGTTCCTTCTCCAACTCATTACATCAGTCCTTGAGTGAATCTATTTCAGTGACTCTTTGCCGCCTGCCATTGCCAGCCTGCTTGCCACAGCAGCTGCACGATCCAGTCCCGCCTTGTTGGGACCGTCCATAAGTACATATTTATCCAACATGAGCTCTAGTTCAGGAATTGTACTCCCAGGTGGAACCGCCCCTGGCATCCAGGGGTCTGCCCCTTTCTTTTGGAGCCATTCTAACAACACCCGGGGGGGGGGTGTATTCTCACTCGGGCGGCTTCGCCTTTTTCTTCCCCTTGCTCCACGGTGGCATCCTTAGCAGTGGCATCCTTTTCTCCCTGCAGTGGGTTGCTAGCCTACCACCTTTTTTACGCAGGCTCGAGCCAGACCCACTCAAGAAGCTATTAGGGGGCACCAGGGGATTTACACCTAATTCTCTCCCTTGCCCTACACCGGCACTCAACAGTGGCGTCCTTTTCTCCCTGAAGTGGGTTGCTAGCCTACCACTTTTTCACGCAGGCTCGAGCTGGACCTGCTTAAGAGACTACCGGGGGGGCACCAGGGGACCCCTATTCTTGGGTCAAATCCTCCACTAAGCTACCTGCATTCTCTACCATTGTTACCTGAAATTGGGCCAGCTAGTGAGCTTAGGGAGGACTAATGACCCACCAGAGTTTGGCAGAAAGCAGCACGTTTATTATACTGATAGCTAAGCTCATACTCACACTCCCAGGACAGGCACGGCACTGGAGATGTCAGAATCCTTCAAGGTAAGTGTCCCACAGCGCAGCGATGGACGGGGCGATGAAGGTAAGTCTTCCCGAGGCACGATGGATGCAACGCAGCGAACCACTGGCCAGGCAGTCCGGGTGAAGGGCCTTTACGGGAGGTACAAGCGTGTGAGTGCACTGCTGAGCACATGGCCCCTTCCCCTTTTAAGGACCTGCTCCTCATGGCCTGCGACTAGAGATGACTTGGCCACGTCTGGTTGGTAACACTCCACCTCGGGCAGTGTCCATGCATTGGGTGTGTGAGCGCTGCCTAATCAGAGTGCCAGACACCTTGTCTACCTGGAAGCTCTCCTGATCTTCCAGGTGTTCAACCAGCCCATTCATCCCACAAGCATTCCAGGAGGGAGGGGGGGGGGGAGGTGTAACAGACCTTTTGAGTATACAAGTTATACAGAGCATACAGATCACTGCTGCTCCTACAACACTCACTCCCCCTCACACTGCTTTAGCCTGGGCAGGGGCTGGACACCAGGTGAAAGCCACGTCTCCCCTCAGCACAGTGTGGACAGGAGCCACATTTCTGCTGCTTTCACTTTGTCCAAGTTAAACTTGAGGTTCTCGCCCTGTGAACAAAATGGTGGATTTACCCCTCCTGGGGGAAAGATTATGAACTTGTTACATCCCTGGGGGACTGGCTGCCTGTAGACACTGGGGATGTAATATGGGGCTTTCACTGCTAGGTCTCTGCTTACCATAAGTGCTGACTTTTATTTTTCCCTGGAGGGCTCCACCCCCGCTCTGCCCTGAAGCCCCGCCCCCACTATGCCCCTCCCCTGAGGCTCTGCCCTCGCTCCACCTCTTACTGCCCCCACTATGCCCCTCCCCTAAGGCCTTGCCCTCTGGCTGCCTCTTCCCGCCCCTGCTCCAACCCCTCCCCAAAGCTGCAGCCAATCTGCAGCTCGCTGCTCTCCGCCCTCCCCCAGGCACCTCCCCTAGTAACCAAACAGCTCATTGGCAGCCCCACAGAACAGCTGTGGCTGGTGGGTGCTGAGCTCCCCCTATATTGTTTCCGTGGGGGGTTGAGCTCCGGAGCACCCCTGGGGTCAGCACCTCTGCTGCTTACAATCATGGGACCGAGCAGTGACCAAGTATAAACAGCGATTTACAATGAGACTTAGCCACGTCCTGCTGTTAATGGGCAAGTCGGTAAGGCCTAAATTTACAGCAGTGGCCTAATTGTGGGTGTCTCGGTTTATCTCCTCGACATACAGGACTTCAGGGCACGTGTTCCACCTGCATCCGCAGCCGGAGTCAGTGGACACTGCAGGTGCCCAGCCCCTTGGAGAACCAGCCCCTCAACACTTAGGTCAGTACCCAAATTTGGACCCTAAATCAAAAGAGATTCTTGACATTTGGACCCAGCCCATCACTGTGCTCTGGCTCCTGTGCCGGCTAGCATGGCTGTGTGTGCCCCCTCCCCAGCAGCTGCAGGCACAGGGAGTGCTCTGGGAGGGGCGGAGGGAGTGGGGTTGGGGCAGGGACAGGCTGGAGGAGGGAGGGGCGGAAGGGACAGAGGGGTGTGGCCAGGGTGAAGCTGCACCTCTTGTGCTCTGCACCCTGGCAAAGCCCCTTAGGACCATTAAACCAGGGATGCGGCTCTGGCTGGAGCTCAGGACCTGCCTAGCTGCTGCTAAGGTCTGCACTGGCCCTTGCAGCCACTGAATAGGGTGACCAGACAGCAAGTGTGAAAAATCGGGATGGGGGTGGGGGGTAATAGGAGCCTATATAAGAAAAAGACCCCAAAATTGGGACTGTCCCTATAAAATCGGGACATCTGGTCACCCTACCACTGAATAGGGGCCTATTGAACCAGCCCTCTCCCTGCCTCAGTTTCCCCATCTATACAATGCCTGTGTGTCTCTTCGCATTACAGTCTATGGAGGACGAGGGCCCCATAGTGCGGAGCTCTGAGCAGCCGCAAAAATTTGTGAGAACCCCTGGGCTAGGTCATCGTGATGGGAGCCTGTGGGTGTAACAGGAGCCGGACACAGAGATGCTGCATCGCGGTGGGTTGATCGCTAGGACCCAGGAGCAGCTGGGAGGCGGCTCTGGGGGGAGCGAGGGCTGGGGTCAGTCCGGGCAGCAGGAAGTGACTCGCAGCCGCTGCGGTGACTCTGGCTCCCAGGCTCCTGGCGAGATCCCCGAGCCCCGGCGGCTGGTGCTGGGAGCCCGGAGCCCGGGCTGCAGCCGGGAGAGGGGAATCTCCAGCAGGGCCCTTCCCGCTGCTCCCCAGGAGCCTCTCCCAGGGCAGAGCCCCCAGCCTGGCCAGGGCCCTTCCCGGCCCCTGCCCCAGGGGGGCCCCGCTCGGAGGGAAGGTGAGAGAGACCCGCCCCCCGTCACACCCGGGCTGCAGGGGGAGGTTTGGCCCCAGGCTGCTCCCGGCGGAGCTGGCTGCGATTCCCTGCCCTGGGCCCGGGAAAGCTGCCGCCAGCTCCCGGTGTGTGCGGGGCGGGGGGAGCCCGGGACAGAGACACGTGGGGAGCAGAGGGGGGTGAGAGCCGGGGCACAGGCCCTGCCAGGCAGGGCGGAGGGGGAAACCCAGGAAAAATGAGGGGGCAGAGGGGATAAAAGTTCCTCCAGATGGGCTCAGCCAGCTGCAGTGGTTGAAGAAAAAAAAAAGGAGTGGGGGGGGGGAGAAGCGGGGCTTTTCCTCCCCCGTTTACCAGGATCTAACTCCCATTTCCCAGGGCCGTGTGCTTAAAGGCCCAGGGCATCGCAGAGCCTGGTCAGGGTCGCTCTCCGCCCGATAAGATGTTACTGAACTGCTAGAGAGGACTTGATCCAGTGAACTATTTACAGACTCCCCCCCCCCCCCCCCCCCCCCCCCCCCCCCACACACACACACAAACACAGATCTCACTGTCACACCTGCTTCGAGTGTTTAAAAGAATTCGGGTCTCAGTTCCTGTGTCTGCGTAAAGCCGCCCAGCGCTTCATCAGTGTGTCCTAGCCACTGTCCCTGTTCTCCTGTGTTTCACTCCTCTTGGAATCCAGTCTGGGCACTCCTGTACATTAGTTCCTTCTGAAAATATTCTTTTTATTACTCTGAGCTCTTCATCCTAAACTTCATTAGTGTTGTGCGGAGGGCCATCATTCTGCCATGGAATTCATATTTTTAATGGCAAATCATCATGGGAAATATGAATAGTTGCGATTAGCTTCAGCAATCACATCTCACGGTGACACTGTAACAGTTCCTGTTTCTATTGTCATGTTATAATTTGAGGGCAGTGCTGACTGATTTCATGGGCTGGTCTCAAAACTCATCACACGAATGAAGTGAGCTTGATATGTTTTTGTTACACCTGCCAGACTGCGTCACATCTTTGTGAGCATGGCAGTCACAGACTCACCAATATGACCATCCCCATGTACGACAGGGGTAACAGACAATGCTGTCTGTCCAAGTTACATTTCCCTGGCAGTGCCTAGTTACAAGGCAAATATCCACACACACGCCCCTCCCTTCCTGCGCACACACTGCTCCCAGCTTCCATTGGATTAATTTAAAAAAAAGAGAAATAACAATGAGGAGTCCTTGTGGCACCTTAGAGACTCCAAAAAATTGGTCCTGCTAGTGAAGGCAGGGGGCTGGACTCGATGACCTTTCAAGGTCCCTNCGAGGAGTCCTTGTGGCACCTTAGAGACTAACACATTTATTTGGGGATAAGCTTTCGTGGTCCTCGCCCATGAAATAAATTCATTAGTCTCTAAGGTGCCACAAGGACCCCTGGTTGTTTTTGCTGATGCAGACTAAAAAGACTTGTAAAAGTAAAGTCAAGTGGGCCTAAACTCTTGTCAAGATAACTGTGTATGTGATAGAAGGACGGGAGGAGTGATGAGGAAGCTTCGAGAAATGCAATTGCAACAGCTAACCGTAAGGAAGCCGCTAATCGCGAGCGCAAAAAAACCCCAACCTGTTTAGACTAGAAAAACTTGTTTTTGCTGTGTTACTAACAAGGAAGTATTAATGAGGAAGTGGGCTCATCTGGATGTTGCTATAGATCAGGGGTCTCAAACTCAAATGACCACGAGGGCCACATGAGGACTAGTGCATTGACCCGAGGGCTGCATCACTGACACCCCCCATCACTGCCTCTGGCCCCGCCCCCACTCCACCCCTTCCATTAGGCCCTGCCCCACCCCATTCCAACCCCTTCCCCGAAGTCCCCACCCCAACGCTGCCCCCAGGGGGTGCAGAAAGGGTGCAGGGTGCGGTGGGGGCTCAGGGCAGGGAGTTGAGGTGCAGGAGGTGTGCAGGGTGCTCAGGGCAGGGAGTTGGTGTGTGGGATGCAAGAGGGTGAGGGGTGTGGCAGGGGGTTGGGGTGCAGGGTGCGGTGGGGGCTCAGGGCAGGGAGTGCAGGAGGGGTGCAGGATGCGGCAGGGGGCTCAGTGCAGGGGGTTGGGGTGCTGGAGGGGTGCAGGATGAGGCAGGGGGTGCAGGGGGCTCAGGGCAGGGAGTTGGGGTGCAGGAGGTGGCAGGGGGCTCAGGGCAGAGGGTTGGGGTGTGGGCTCAGGGCAGGGGGTTGGGGTGCAGGAAGGGTTCAGGGTGCGAGCTCTAGAGCGGCTCCGGGGTGGCAGCGATGCGCACCGGAGCCAGGGCAGGCTCCTTGCCTGCCCAGTCCCGCAGCGCTGCTCCTTTGAGCTGGAACCGTGTCCCTGCAGCCCCTGGGGGAGGGGGAAGGGGCTCAGGGTTCCCTGAGTGTGCTGCTCTTGCCACTCCTCCAGGTACCTCCCCCGAAGCTCCCATTGGCTGCGGTTCCCTGTTCCCGGCCAATGGGAGCTGCGGGGGGCAGTGCCTGGAAGGAGGCAACCCAGGAGCCCTCTGCCTCCTTCCGCCCCCTCCCCTCGGCCCAAAGGGGCTGTGCTGCCAGCTGCTTCAGAGAGTGGCGCGGGGCTCGCGGCGCCACAGGGGCAATCCCGCGGGTAGGCAGAGGGGCGGGCGGGCGGGTGCGGGGAGCTTGGCCGGCCACACGCAAGAGCCCCGCGTGTTTGAGACCCCTGCTATAGATCTATATAAGCTTCTGTGTTCTTTTTTTCTTTGTGGAACAGCTCGGAGCGTTGCTTCTCAGCTGTCTCTCCCTGCATGCTTGTATTATAATAAAGGAGCCTCCGGCTGTTCTGATCTAAACACAAAGCGTGGTTAATTTCCACGACAATTTCTTGTGCCATGACTCGGATCCACGGTATACCACCGAACCGAAGGACCGCGGACCGTTCCCCACTGGACCCGGGCGCCATCTGAAAGGTGAGAGACCTTTTAAATCTCTATTTTGGGTTTCCGGTGGAGGACTGCCCGTAGGCTCTGGGTTTGGGTGAGTTGCGAGCTGGATCCGGACCCTTTTGCTGCCAGACACGCCTGACGCCCTCCTGTATTGCCCCAGGAAGAGCCATGGGTGTGGCTAGGTAGGACTCTGTGTGTGCCAGTTTGAGTGAGGGTCACAGGAGCTCTCTGCGAAGCCCATAAGCTCGTGACCGGAGATGTCTCTAAAGCAAGCCCTGTGACTGCAACTAGTAGGGCTGAAAAAAGGACCCTGCCCGAGGCCGGCTGGCTCTGCATGGCCTGACCGGCGAGGGGCCTGCCTGGGTCTAGGATTGTGTGACCCCATCCTCGGACACACAATCCTAGAGCTCTGTTCGATCCTCTGGACTGGAGTAAGGCGCATTATCTGCTCCAGAACCAAGATCGGGGGAGACCTCCTTTTCCGTAACCTCTTTCCTCCCTTTCCCCTCCCCGCCTGAAGGCCACTGACTGGTCTGACCATCTCGCCTGAAGCATCAGCGTGAGCGGCGCCATTCTCTCTGAGACTAGCCGACGCTCTTTGCTGAAGGGGGGTGTAGGAGGGTCGTGGATGTCCTCAATAAGCCTTTCCTGTGTGAGTCACCCGAGTGAAAATTGGAGGCGGTGGGTCCAAAATGATCCCCGTCCCGCCAAAAGGCACATCCGCAGACTACATGCACACCAATTACAGTCCTTTCACTTGCAAGTTTCTGGCGAAATGGAATTGGTATACCAGAGATGACCCAAAATTACAGTTTCCCTCAGAGGGAAGTTTTGACCTTGACAAGATTGTGTACCTCAGAGGCGCACTTCTGGCCAACAAGGTCGGGCAAGGGCAGTTTAATGCATATTTCGATTGGTATGGAAAAATAGAAAAACGGCGCCGTGAAGCTCAAATGAGGAGTCTTAAGGACTCCCAAGAGAAACTTAAAATACAATTAAGAGAGGCAAAAGAGAAATTGGCTATTCCCTAAACCTCTGCCGGCCAGCAGACATCTCTCTACCCTTCGAGACTTCTTCAGGGTTCCCCATCGGCTCCATCCGAAGATCTTATGGACTTATGTTTGGGTTGCAGACAACTGGCTACCCCTGCATCACCTCCACAGGCAGACCCCGGGCCAGAGGCACAAGTCCCAGCCCGGTTCAACCCAGACGGAGCTGTTCGAGTGGCTCCCGAACAACCACCACCTCCGCCATATAACCAGGAAGCCGACTCCACCGTCCCAGAGTCCCTACCCCGGGCAGAAACACCGCCACAGGCTTCTGTTTCCCTGCCTATAGAGTCCCCAGGAAGTCCAGTTGGACCCATACAGGATTCAATCCTGCGACTGATGAGCCGACTGGAAGAATGTAAAGAGGCTATGAATTTAACTGGGCCGGTGAGGAATGCTAGGCACCAGAGGCCCTTCACGTCCACTCCTCAGGGGATGTTTCTCTTATGCCAACTCCCAGGCATAGGCGCCTCGGGTGGGGGAACCCTAATGTCTGTACACGCACCCTGGTCTCCCATGGATTTGTATAATTTGACAAATTTCCAAAATAAGAGAAGACCCTGTTAAATTCCAAGAAGAATTAAGAACTGTCATAAACTGTTACAACCCCACCGGAGCGGACCTAAACCAACTCCTAAGAGGAGTCCTGCCCAGGGAAACGCTGAACCGCATTTATCAGGAAGCCCAGTGGCCCGTGGATGACGCAGGCCACAATCAGGCACAATTAAATAGGCTTAGAGATAAACTGTTGGAAGCGGTTCTCACAGTCTGCCCCAAAAAAGCCGACTGGACCAAAATTAGTGCCTGCGAACAAAACAAAGGAGAAAACCCTGGTGATTATATGCAGCGCCTTAAGCACGTTTTTGAAAGACACTCAGGGATAGACAACGTGCCAAACAAGCCGTGGTAGCTGCTTTTGTCCAGGGACTCAATCCACGGCTGGGAGACCAATTAAAAATTGGCATTGTAGACTGGAAGGAAAAAACCTAGATGAGATTTTAGCAGCTGCCCAACATTACCACCGCCAGTTGGAAAAGAAACAGGACGCTACTGAAACGAAGTTAATGGCTCTCCAGGTTCAGAACACACAGGGACCCCGCAACAACCGCCCATCACGGGGAAAAGGGGGAAGGCCAAACCGAGGGCCCCAACGCCCACCTTCCCAGGAAGAAAGTAATGGCGTTTGTCACTATTGCAAGCAAGTGGGCCACTGGAAAAGTGAATGTCTCTACCGTCCTGGCCAACCCACTTACCCTGCCTTTCCACCCCCACTCCCTCCCCCAGCTCCCTTGCTCCCTCAAAGCTGTTAGGGTAGCCAGGAGACTGGTAACATCATCGCTTCGCTTATTCCTTTGGACCAAACTGGACCATATGTAACTTGCATGATGAATGGCACTTCTCCACTCTCCGCGCCAGTGACTTCCCCTCCCTCCCTGTGACTTCTGAGATAGTAAATGCAGTAGGGGTGGGCAATACTCCTATTCCCCACCCCGTCTCTTCACCTCTGACCGTCTCCATCGGTCCTCTGTTTGACCAACATGCTTTCCTCCTCAGTCCTTGTTCACCTGTTAACCTTTTGGGAAGAGACTTGCTGCGTAAATTGAAATGTACAATCTGTTGCACCCCAGACGGCATGTATTTGGACGTCCCTGGTCACAGTCACAATTAGGTCCTAGCAGTCTTACAGACGGACACTCCGAGGGAGGAACCAGACCCCAGCCCTTCCTTGTTACAACAGGAATTGCTGGCCAAGGTCCCTCCCTCCTTGTGGTCTAATCATGCCAATGAGGTTGGGTGCATTGGAACTGCCCAACTGGTCAGAATTTGCCTAAACCCAGCAAAACCCCTTCCCAGAGTGCAACAATCCCTCTCTCAAAGCAGGCCGAGGAAGGAATCACCTCCTTAATCCAGCAAGGGGTCATTGTTCCTACGGTCAGTGAGTGTAACACCCCCATTTTATCTGTAAAAAAACCTGGCAAAAAGGCTTGGCGTTTTGTCCAGGATCTCCGTGCCATCAATGCTGCTGTTCTCCCTACTTTCTCCATTGTCCCTAACCCCGCTACTGTCCTTTCCTGCATTCCCCCTCCCACCACCTACTTCACAGTTGTAGGCCTCTGCTCGGCTTTCTTCTCTATCCCTAGTCATAGGGACAGCCAGTATCTGTTTGCCTTCACCTACCAAGGCCTTCAATGTACTTGGACCAGACTACCCCAAGGTTACACCGAGTGGCCCACCTTGTTCTCCCAGATCCTCAAAAGGGATCTGGATGACATCAAATTCCCAATGGGGTCCACTCTGGTCCAGTGTGTAGATGACCCACTTCTGGCATCACTTTTGCTTGAGGCCTCTATAACCAATTCCCTTGTTTTACTACAAGCTCTAGCCCAAAAAGGCCACAAAGCCACACTAAACAGAGACAAACTCATGATATTTGGGGCTCTGATTCCTGAGTGTTAAGGGGCTCCCAGGGTTGCCCTGGGTCTTGCTCTGATTTCCAGGCAGGATTCAGATCTCAGCCACACCGGAGTCAGACCGGAGTCACTGCTGGTTCTGGCGGGGGGGGGAGTGCGGATGGGCCAGTGGGATCAGCCTCTGCCTGCCTGTCCCTGGGGGCTGCCGGGAGAGTCCAGGGCAGCTCATTCTTCAGGTGGTGCCACCAGAGGGCTCTTGCTATTGCTAAGGGAGAGGGGTTTACACTGCAATGGGGGTGGCAGTCCCCCAAAGTGGCCCCTTTGATTCTGCTCTTTTTCTAGCATTTGGCTCAGAGATGCTGTTACTGGGAGGGTCTGAAGAGCCTGGGGGAAATCGGGGGGTGACATGGACTTCAGCCCCTTTTGTAACCTCCCCCATCGCCCCTCTTTCCCCAACAGGCTGAGGAATCACATCCACGTTTTGCTCCAGATCGTCCCGTCTTCCAGGAGACGGGGAAGGGAAATGACTGTGATGGAGCCAGCTCAGGTAGGAGATTTTCAGGGAGCTGCTGGGTAGGGGGAGGGAGAAGCAGGGAGGAGACAGGGTCTGATAAACCTGCTGATTTTCGGAGTAGGACCATTGGTGGCAGTGCGGGAGAGGGACATTCGCCCGTGTGGCAGGGCGGGGTAAACCCCTTTAGAGCCCTGCCAAAATGCTGGCTGTGGCCTGCTTTCTGGCCAGGAGACCAGAGAGGAGACAGGAGGGCAGTTTCGCTCTCTCCTTACCAAGTAAGGAAGCCTCAAAGGCCAGGAGACCCTGGGGAGGGTCTGGGGGTCACTATCTGTTGGGGGATCTGGGAACCGCACGAGCACTGTAAATAAAGACACTTGGGTGAACCAGCAAAAGAAGGCGTGGAGGACTCTATTACACCAGCCCAAACACAGGGTGCAGACACCAGAGGGTGGAAACCTGCGTGGACCCTGTGACACTGGGGGCTTGTCCGGGATCTCCCTAGTCACGGCTATTTGTGGCTGCCATGGGGGAGACCTTGAAGTGGCTGGTGAGCACCGTGCGGGAGATGCAGCAGGCCCAGCAGGCAGACAGACAGGCCCTGATGACGTGGCAGGCGGACCAACAACGGGCCCTTCAGGAGTTCATCAGGGAGCAGTCGGCCGCCCAGCAGCAGATGCTACAGAGGGTGGTGAGTCCGGCACCCGGGGATGGAACCAGGCCGCCAGGGTGGGGGTTTGCAAGATGGGCCCCACGGCTGAACCTGATGCGTTCCTGGGGACATTCGAACGGGTGGCTATGGCGGCCGTTTGGGAGCGGGCAACCTGGGCCTTGTGGCTAGCCCCGTACCTGGGGGGAGAGGCCCAAGCCGCATTCATGGCCTTGGGTGAAACCCAGGCTAGGGACTACAACGTGGTAAAGGCCGCAATGCTGGACCGGGTAGGACTCTCAACCGAGAGATACCGTCAGTGGTTCCGGGCGGCCCGCTGGACGGAGGGCCTGTGGCCCAGGGCATTCACCCAGAGATTGACCGATTGGGCCACCCGCTGGCTGAGGTCGACAGCCCAAACCATGGAGGAGGTAATGGATCAAATAATCTTGGAACAATTCCTCCTGGGGCTCCCGGACCCGGTGCAGGTGTGGTTCCGAAAACATCAGGAGGCGGACGCCGTCCGGCTAACCGAGGAATATGTAGAAGCAGAGGGGCCCAGGCAGGTGGTGAAGCCCAGTAAGGGGGCAGGACCAGGAAGAAGCCCGCTGGACGCTGCTCCCAAGAGGGGGTCAGACCCGGGGCCCGCCCGCAGTTGAGAACTGACTTGTTGGCAGTGCGGACGCCTGGGCCATAAGAAACAGGACTGTCCACAAATGGAGTGTGGGCTCGTGGACTTTTGTGGCTGGACTGGGGGACGGAGGAGATCGGGGAGACAGCCCCTGACTACGATACCAGTGTTGCTGGGGGGGGCGGGGGGAAACCCCGGAGGGGGGTAGTAGACTCCGCCTCCACCAGCTCACTGGTGCGGAAGGGATTAGTTAAGCTGCACTGGGTGATTCCAGGGGCAAAAGTGGCCCTGCGGTGCATCCATGGGGACACCCGGAGGTATCAGATGGCCCAGGCGCCTATGGAGGCCCAGGGGCGCTTCCTGTGGCAACGGGTAGGATTAGTAAAGAACTTGCCCTACCCTGCCCTACTAGGAGGCGATTGGGGACCCCCGTCAGGCGAAGCCCGGAGCCGGAGGAAGGGGGCAGGGGGCACCCAATAGAAGGAGCAGAGGGGGGTGAAGAGAGGGTCGAACCCCAACAAGTGCAAGGACCCCCCCTCCTGTGGTGCTGGGGGTAGGGGGGCAGAAGGGAAAGAAAACTGCTAGACAACAAGCCGAGCACCCCAAGGAGTGTTGGCTGTGTGGCACCAAAGGACCCTCCGGGCAGGAGTGCCGGGAGTGTGGCTCTCAGGGACCGAGGGAGATAAAGACCAGGGGGCCGGGGAACCAAAACCAGAGGGGGGGTACCCAGGCCAGCAGGCACTGCCAGACCAGGTCTGAAGCCTCCTGGCTGCTCTGAACAGTAGGGGTCTGATTTTGCTACTCTGGCCCTCCCAGAGCTTCGAGTTTTTATTTCCTTTCCCTGTGAATAGCGGGTTTGTGGCTGGGGCAGCAGGTGCTGAGTGGGGGACTCTTGTTGTTTCAGATGCCAGTGACCTTCGAGGAGGTGGCTGTGTATTTCACCCAGGGGCAGGGGGCTCTGCTGGATCCCGCTCAGAGAGCCCTCTACAGGGATGTCATGCAGGAGAACTACGAGATGGTGATCTCGCTGGGTAAGGGATTCCTGTCCCCTCGGTTATTAGAAGCCGTGGGGTCTGCGTGTCGGACTCTGGTCAGGTTCTTCCCTGGTGAGTTAGATCAGAGGCGAATGGGTTCCATAATGCACAGCTACCGTGAGAGAGACTTGCATCTCCGTGCCCTCTCCAGTGGGATACAGGTGTCAAAAGCTAATGGACATGCTAGCTCATCCCCATCCCTCCAGGTTTCAAAGGGACAGAATTCGTTCATTGTCCTGTCTGTATTGATTCCCAGTCAGACACAGAGTCCCTGTTCACCTCCCTTCTTCAAAATAGCTCCAGCCATGGGGAGGGCTCTGGGCTCTGCAGGTTTAGAAATAGGCAGAGGTTTAATGCCAGAGCTGGGTGTGCATCAGTAAGTCCCCCAGATCCTAGGAGCTCCTAGTGAGGGTGTAACAATTCCCCTCACCTTCCCAGACGTCTGCCTCCCCCAAGGCGGCTCAGTGACCATATTCCCGTCCTCTTAGGTTCCATATTCCCACCCGCACAGCACGGGGACAGGTTCCGTTCCCACAGTGCCCTTTGTGACAGACACTCCCCCAATGCTCCATGCGCCCTGTGCAGAGTTCAGTCACAGAGACCCCCTTGGGACTGTAACCTGATGTGCTGAAATGACCACTGAGCCTGTCTTCCCTGCCAGCTTGGGCCCCCAGTACCCTCTCTTGTTGAACCAGACACGCTAACCTGCTGCAGCACAGATTCAGGGTCCGGGCTACGCCCCGAAGCGGCAAATCTTAACTGAAAACAGCACAGCAAGATCCCTATCTCCAGCACTCAGGCACCCAGCCCCAATAGGATCTAAACCCCAGATAAATCCGTCGTACTCTGTATAAAGGTTATACAGGGTAACTTCCTCAGTGTTCGCCCTCTTCATCACTAAAAGAGAGAGATGCACAAACTGTTTGCCCCCTCCCCACCAGTAACACTTACACTGGGTTTATTAATAGCAAAATGTATTACGTATAAAAAGTGGTGGTTTTAAGTAATAACAGACAGAACAAAGAAAGTCACTAAGCAAAATAAAGCAAACATGCAAGGCTAAGCTTAATACACTAAGAAACTGGTTACAAATAATAGTTTCTCACCCTCACATAAGTTTCTTTCACAGACTAGACTTGTTTCTAGCCTGGGCCCAATCCTTTCCCCTGCTCAGTATCTGTTAGTTCCACAAGACATCTTGGGTGATAAGCAGGAGTCTCCTTACCTAATTTTAAATCTAAGAATGATACATACATCCAAATAGGAAAACCATATTCAGTAGATTACAACTTTTCCAATGATACCTTAATTGGGACCTTTTGCATAAAGTATGTTCCAGTTATGTCATATTCATATTGATAAGCATATTTTCAGCATATGGAGCACCCCGTAACACCCTAATCTGGTCTGATTTCACTCCTGCGCAGGATTTCCCATTCCTAAACCTGAGCTGATCGCCCGGCTGGAACGAGGAGAAGAGCCGTGGGTGCCCGATCTCCAGGCCTACGAGGAAAGAGAGATCCCGAGAGGCGCCCACACAGGTGAGGACTGACACAGAAACCATCCTGGGAAATGAAGGAAAAAGTTGCAGGAGTTTCCTTTCCAGGTTTCCTTCCCTGTGAGTATTTGGGTGAGAAGTGGAGACAGAATCCAATTGCTCAGTCTTCGTGTTGGGTTTTCCCTGGGTGCTATACCTCTTTCTCCCCAGTACGATGACTCCTGTCTGGATTGTCTCTCTCCCAGCACATCATGAGAGAGTGAGTGAGAATGAAGAGGAGAATCATGATGCAGAAGTTCCTGGTAAAGTGGAATCACAGGAGACCTTTATGGGAAGTGTTGCATGGAATTTTTCCCACTGCTTGGAACAGGGAGAAGCCTGGGAAAATGGGCAGAGGGCAGAGAGGCTGCTGGGTAACCACCTGGGAAACCACCCAGAGAGACTGCTGGGAAACCACCCAGGGCAGAAAGTGGATGAATCTATTAACTGTGGGAGAGGAGACAAGGATCCCAGAGCTCAGCAGACAAGGAAGAGAGACCCTGGCACTGCTTGCAGTGGGAAAAGATTCATTCTGAGCTAACAGCTTGTAACACATCAGACAATCCATACTGGAGAGAAACCCTCCCAATGCTTGAACCGTAGGGAAAGCGTCAATAACTTCTTAGACCTTAATAACCACGGCACACGCCACACAGAAGAGAAACCCTCTCAATGCCTCGAGTGCAGGAAATATTTCATTTGGAAGTCAGAACTAATTACACATCAGAGAATCCACACACGAGAGACCCCATAAGTGTTTCGTCTGTGGGAAAAGTTTTTCATGTGGAGGTCAGATCTTGTTAAACATCAGGGAATCCACACAGGAGAGAGACCCCATAAGTGTTTGGATTGTGGGAAAAGTTTCATACAGAGATCACACCTCACTAAACATGGGAGAATCCACACAGGATCTAAACTTCTGTGACACACGGCCACAAAGGTTTAAGCAACTTGCAGGCTAATTGACCCAGATTCACCCTTTAGACTCATGTTAGAAATGTGTGTAAATGGTAATTAGGGCCATTCCACATTAGATAAGCTAGAGCTTTGAAATGTAAACTTTTATGGTTAAAGAACTGGAAGAAGCTAGTAATTGTACTAGTCTGTTTACTCACATCTTGTTAGAGGTTCACAGTGTAATGAAAGGGTTCCTGTCTAGGGCTGTATGTTGTTAAATCTGAGATGGAAAGAAAATATTAACATATAGATAAAACTTGGGTGTAATACTGTCATTGGTAAACTGTCTTTTAACTGCTTTACCCATATTTACCTTATTTTAATCCATGTAATTAATTACCAGTGATGTTTAGGAAATAGAAGGTTACTTGAAAAGCCTATTGTTCGCCCGATGAAGTGAATCTGAAAGAGACTGCAATTCTAATGCACCATCTCTGCAGTGAAACTGACCTAAGGACTCTATTCATCTCTGCGTGATCTTTTAACCCATACACTCTCTCTTTTCTTGTTGTAAGAAATCATTTGGTTTTATTTTTTAATTTATTTTATATATATGTTAGTGAAATGTTTTTATTACAGATCTTTGGAGCAGCAGTTAAGGACAAGCACACCCACTTTTGAGTAGTTTACTTGGTACAACCTTTGGTGTTTAATAGCTTCTTTTTTTTTCTTTTTTTTTTAATAGAATGGCTGAAAAGAAACCAAGATTTTTAAAAAATATATTTTTATAAATTTTAATTGCTAATTTTTTTTAGCCTTTGCAGAGTTAATTTTTCTTTTTTAAAAAAAAAATTGCTTATTTTTAAAACAATATTTTAATTAACTTAGATTTTACCATTTTAATTATTGTTTTAGGGATGTAAATTTCCCATGCCTGTAACTACTGCTTTTTTTTATTTTTGCCACATTTTTTTTATTTGTTGCTTGATTGCTTACCTGCGCCCGATTTTGTTTTTTCCTTTTTGCTGAACCTTTGGGTTTTTTGGGTTTTTTTTGCTGAACTGTTCCTTTTTTTTATGGGCACAAGCCTTGTTCCACTACCAATTTAGCAAGGAGGGTGGGCTTTTAAACTAGCCCCCACCTCTTCTGGGGTTTTTAAAACATTTTTACTTACAAGGGTTACCTTGTGGGGAGGGATAGCTCAGTGGTTTGAGCATTGGCCTGCTAAACCCAGGGTGCTGAGTTCAATCCTTGAGGGGGCCATTTAGGGATCTGGGGCAAAAATCCATCTGGGAGTTGGTCCTCCTTTGAGCAGGGGGTTGGACTAGATGACCTCCTTCCAACCCTGATAATCTATGAGTTATTTCCCATGAGGCTTGCCACCTGGACAGAACACATGGCCAATTGGTGGCTGCATTTCTCTACTGGGTGACCAATCCCAACATAAAAATCCTTTGGGATCCTTGCAGCTGAGGTACTATGGAAATGTGTGGGGCTTATCCCCTTGCTGTATTCTACTAACCTGAGCTCCGCTTCCCTGTAGGGTTGGAATTGGAGACTCCCTCACTGGTTCCTCTAAAGAAGAACCCCAACGCTGTAGTGGTGTCTGAAAAATACAACCTGAAGCTGATGCCAATGAAGAGACAGAGGTAGGTCTGAGCATCCCCCCCCCTGCTCTGGGGAAAGCATCCAGACCTTGCACCTGTGGCTTCCTCTGTCTGCCTCACCTTTACACTCTGTTTCTCAGTCCTGAGAAGCACTCTGTGTGGAACTGCGAGGCAGGACTCCTGGGTTCTATCCCTGGCTCTGGGGAGGGGAGTGGGGTCTAATGGTTAGAGCAGGGGTCTGGGAGGCAGGACTGAGTGCTGAGGGGATTTGCCCGAGGCCCTGTGTGTAGTACGGGCCCAACATTGGTAACCTTCCTCAAGCCGCCCCTGCTTGCCCCTTCAGCCCCCTGCAAAGCAGCTCTAGGGTTGTGCTGTGCTTCCTATGCTCTTCATGCCAGATCGCAACGTGATCTGGGCTTGCCTGCTCCTTGCTCAGGGCAGTGTCTGATCCCCTTCCTGGGCCGTGGCCTCAGCGTCTCAGTACCATGTCTGCTTTTCACTCTCACAGCACGTCCGCCCCCTCTGGAGACTACCCACCAGTAGAGAAGAAATACAAGCCTCTGAACACCACCCCCAACAGCACCAAGGAAATCAAAGTCAAGGTCATCCCCGCGCAACGTGAGTACATTGAGACCCTGGTAGTCAGGATGCCTGGGTCGGTCCTCAGCATTGGGCGGGGAGTGGGGTCTAGTTGGTGAGCGTAGCAGAGTTGCAGGGGTGGGGCTGAGAGTCAGGACTCCTGGGTTCTATCCCTGGCTCTGGGAGGGGAGTGGGGTGTAGCATGGGGGAGGGGCAGGATAACACGTGAAGTTGCAGGTGTGGGGAGCTTTCAGTTTGTGTAACCTCTTCCATTCCCCCCCCCTGCAGCAATGGAGGGCTTGGGCTTCCTCGATGCCCTTAACTCTGCCCCCATCCCGGGGATCAAGATCAAAAAGAAAAAGAAAGTCTTGTCTCCTACGGCAGCCAAGGTACAAACACCTCTGGGTGGGGGCTGGTGGGTTAGAGCGGGGGGCTGGGAGGCAGGACTCCTGGGTTCTGACTTCAGCAATGAGAGGGGAGTGGGGTCTGGTGCAGGGACTGAGAGTCACTGGTTCACTTTCCATTACACTGATCCCACATTTCTCTGTGTCCCAGGCGAGCCCGTTTGAAGGGAAGCCAGCCCCAGAAGCGAGCGCTGCTAAACCATCCTCACCAGAACCCGCTACTGCATCCGAGCCGATGGAGGTGGATCGGCCGGGCACTCCTGTGCCGGCAGTAGAGGTCCCAGAGCTGATGGAGACCGGTAAGGATGGGGAAGGCGTTGGAGCCAACGGGCTCTGTTGTGCTAACCCTGGGCGGGTGGTTGGTGTCAGCCCAACATCCTGGCTGTGTTGGATCAGACCTGAGGTTGCCACCCAGGAGGCCATAAAACCCCATAATGCATGTGGCCAGGTGTGCCATGCCAGCTGGGATACAGCTACCTTGGTGGGGGGCAGCCCCTGTGTCATCTTAACTGTGGGGCTGGCAGGGCTGTCTTCACCTGCGGGTCCTGGGTTGGGCTCAGGAGGCATTGGCGCCGGTTGTTAGATCCAGGCTCCGTGGGGGGGGTGGGGGGTGTCTGATCGCTGAGCCGCTCTGTGTCCCGTCCCCGCAGCCTCGTCCGAGCAGAACTCGGACACCAAGCCGTCCGAGAGCGCCGCTGACTCCACACGGCTTACCAAGAAGGGCAAGAAGAAGAAGACAGTGACTTGGCCTGAAGAGAGCAAGCTGTGGGAGTACTTCTACTTCGAGCTGGACGAGACTGAGCTAGGTGAGTACTGGGGCATGGGCCTTTCCCTCTAGGAGGCACCAGCTCCCATCTATCGCCAGGGGACTGGGGCATGGGGCCTCTCTCTAGGGGGTGCCAGCTCTGCTCCAGCACCAGGGGACTACCTGGCTTCTGCGGGTGGGAAAAGGGATACGAGGCCTTTGAACTCCTATTATGGAGTGGGGATGTCGCACCCTTCCCATCGGCTGGACGGCAGTGGCCTGTCTGTCCCCTGACTAAACCCCTCCCCGTTTCTTCTCCTCCCCCGACAGTCAACGTGAACAAGATCAAGGACTTTGGTGAGGCAGCCAAGCGGGAGATGCTGAAGGACTGGCACGCCTTCGAGACGGCGCGTTGGCTCAGCCACAACGCCATGAAAAAGAAGGTGCCCTGGGTTTACCCCAAGTTCATCAACTTGCCTAGCCCCCTGGTGCAGCCAGGCAGCAGCAGCCGTGAGAAGTTCACCCAGGCCGAGAGGGAGAACGGCGTCCTGCAGGAGATCTTCCTCTCCAAGGAGAGGTGGGTGTGGCCCTGGGGGGCAGGGCGAGGCTGGGACGCCATTTCCCAGTTGCGCAATGTAGGCTCTTTAACGGCCAGTCTGTCAAATTTAGGGCCACCCACCTGAATCCAGCATGGCTCTGTTCCTCTCTAGCAGCAGGGGTTTGTTTGACTCAGGGAACACAGACTCTGATTTCAGCTCCTGACGTCCCAGGAGATGAACCCACCAGGGGCCTCTCTAGGTTGCTGGGCACCAGGATCCCCCTCTGACCCTGCTGTCTTTGCTTCCCATGGCTGGTGGATGCTGGGTGGATGTGTGGACCTGGCCTGTGAGGCTGTGCTGGGAGCTAAGGGGTGGGGGGGCATCAGGCTGTCCTGAGAGCCCCATAATGGGGGGCTACGACCACATCTCTTGGTGCTGAGATCTGACCAGCATTTCCCCTCTCCGCAGCGTTCCAGACAGTCCCCACGAACCCGACCCAGAGTCTTATGAACCCCTGCCGCCCAAACTCATCCCGCTCGACAAGGTACGTCTGGCCCAGGGCCCTGGGTTCTCTACCCTGCTTTGGGGGACAGAAGGAGGGGGCCTGTTGGGGTAGAGCAGGGGGATCGGTAGTCAGGACTCCTGGGTTTGCTCCTCACTGTGGAAGGGGTCTAGGGGTTAGAGCAGGGGGTTCCTCTGTGTCTCTGTCTCCCCTGTATAATCAGGGACGGGCTAGAGAAGGGCAAAGGCCCAGGAACCCGAGCGCCCAGCCACGACCCCCAGCCCCCGAGGCTGGGGCGTCCTCCCCGCCCTCAGCCCGTCCTGACTCCAGTGTCTCCTCTGTCCCCTCTCTCAGGAATGCACCATGGACGAGGCCGCCTACCAGGAAGGACTCGACCCGGCCGCCGCCTCGCAGTCTCCCGACGGAGCCGGGGCCTCCAAGCTGCCCCCAGTGCTGGCCAACCTGATGCCGGCCCCCATGCTCCCCAAGAGCCCTCAGGGCCCCAACCCCAGCTCCTCCATGAACGTGCAGGAGATCCTCCCCTCCATCATGGTAATTGGAGCTGCCGTGTAGCCTGACTGACCCTATAGGCTCCCTGTAGTGGGAGGGTCCAGCACCAAAAGGGTAAACTCTGCGCTGCTCTGTGGGTGGGGCCTCCTTGGCCCATCTACCCCCAGAGCGGACCATTGCTTCCCCTCTGCCACCCCACCACTGCTGAAGCGGACCATTGGCCTGATCTCCCTGCCTCCAGCTTGGTTGATGGTCCAGCATTTTAGGGGGAAGGGGAAAATCAAACAATGCACCAACTGAGCAATAGTTGGGGTCGGGGGATGCGTGGGGCGGTGGGATTCTTTCCTATCACCCCCGTCTCCCAAAGCGGTTGGGTCAAGCCAGCCCCTGGCCCCAGCTAGAGGGGTTAATGGACTAGCACAGTGCCCTAGAGTTAGNCACTCTGTCTAACCCTGCCCCTCTTGTCTCCCTTCTCTGCACAGGGTGGGCCCAACAACCACAAGACGAAGGAGCTAATGAAGCAGCCGGATTACTCAGACAAGATCAAACACTTGCTTGGCAACCTCCAGACACAGCCCCCGGGGCCTTCAGGAGGTAAGAGACCTGTTGGGGGGGGGCACTGACCCTGTTCCCACCTCCTGCTGGTAGGAGAAAATCATGTCCTGCCGGTCGCCTTCTGGCTTCTGTTTCTTTGCCTTCTGTCTGTCTTGATGGGGCGCCTGGGACTTATAACCCATCAGCTCCTACAGCTCTAGGGGCTCTGGCAGGCGGGTAATCCGAAGGACGTGACCTTGCTCGGTTTGAATGGCTGGGGCCAGGGGGAGAGCTGGTGCACCAGCATCCTGATGACATCGTGGGTGTGCGAGTGCATGTCTGTGTGATTTCCTCCTCTGGGGGTTCCAGGAGAGGTGGTCCTGTAAACATGACCTGGGTTAGAATGGGAGGTTGCCTGTGAAGGGATGGGAAGTGTAACCCCATTAGCTGTATTTGACCCCTCTGCTCTCTTGTCTTCCAGTGCCCCTCGCCAATGGATTCCCACCTGGACCAAAGAACATGCAGCATTTCCCTCCCGGGGGGCCAGGGCCCATGCCTGGTAAGCAGGGAGCTACCATCTTCTGGGGGGGACGGATTGTCAACCTTCAGCTGGAGTGTGCCGGAGTCAGTAGGGCCTGCTGACCCCAGTGCGGTGCTAGGGGGCGCTGTGCTGCAAGGAGCAGGGTAGAGGCTCCATAGGGGACACTGCCCTGGCAGTCAGTGCTGGCACCAATGTCCCAGTGCAGTGCTAGGGGGCGCTGTGCTGCAGGATGGGGGGCTCAGTAAGGGGCGCTGTGTGGCATGGAGTAGGGTGGGGGTTCGGTAGCAGGTGTCTTTTTGCCCTGGGTGCTCAGACGAGGGGTCTCTAACCTTTGTGCCTCTCTCTCTCCCCTAGGTCCCCATGGTGGCCCTGGGGGTCCCAACATGCCCCCAGGTCCCGGCATGCCTGGTGGGCCCAGGATGATGGGCCCTCCCCCTCCCCAGCAAGGCGAGTTCTGGGATCCCCCCAATGGCGGAATGCGAGGAAACCCCCAGGGGGGTATACGAGGGGGTGGCCCCGGCCTGGGGCCCGGCCCAGGCCCTTTCCACCAGGGGCGAGGTGGGGAGCCCCCCTTCCGGGGTCATGGTGGAGGCCACGGAAGAGGTAATTGCAGGGGGCTTGACTTGCCCTCTAGGGGGAGCAGAGGGCCATGGCTTTGGAATGGCCCTGCCCCTTTGTGGGAGGGGCCTGTGAGTGCCCCCTCCCTTCCCCCATTTTTGTCCAGCAGGTGGCGAGGGCCGATGGGGGAGACCCAGCATGCATTGCACCCATTCGATCCTGCAGGCCCCGCTCCTTGGGTGCAGGGCCCAGAGTGGCAGAGACACCCTATGGGCCTATGAGAACAAGGGAGACAGTTTCAGCTGCAGCATTGCATGCTGGGAGCTGTAGTCTCTTCCCCATCCCCCGCCCTGCTCTGCCACTACTATGGCTGTGCCCCGCCGCCGTGGCTGACCTGTGCCCCGTTTTCTCTCACGCAGACATGTCGAGCCGCCCTGTGTGTCGCCACTTCAAGTTGAAAGGCAGCTGCAGGTACGAGAACAACTGTGCCTTCTACCATCCCGGAGTGAACAGGCCGCCCCTGTTGCAGCACCCGGGGCCCCCCACCCCCACCCCGCCGACGCCCCGTGAAACCGCCCAACACAGCCGCCCCCGCTCCACGGACTTTGGGGTGCCCGCTGTCAGACTTGGGCTGCATCCACCACTTATGGCTTCTGTGAGGCCTTGTAATGCCCGGGGGGGGAAGGAGCAACACCCCCCCTGATGGCTGCTGCTACTGAGGAACCACTGTGGGGGGGAATTCCCCCACCACCATTCCGCTCCCTCCTGTGTTATTTTAACCTGATGGCGGCGCTGATGGGACCTGTCTCCGCGCCCCCCCGGTGACTTTTTGCAAGCACAAGAGCCGCCGCCTGCTCTGGGACCTGGGGGTGAGGGGGGCAAAGCGGGTTGTTACCACTGTGTATATCTCTGTGGAGCCAGCAAAGGTGTAAAGGGGGGGTTGCCTGGCTGCCCTACCCAGCTCCGGGCTGCGATCTGTCCGCAGGTTCGCCTGCTGCAGAACTATTCTGAAGACATTTTGCCTGGGGAGCCTTGGCCCTGAGGAGCACCGGGCTCCCCCAGAAATTCTGCCCTCCCCGGGCACATGGTCAGGAGACTTCTCCCTCCATGTGGCAGCAGCAGCAGGATACCGATCCTTCTGTTGGGGAGGAGAGGGATCCCTTAACCACTGCCTGCTATCCAAGAAGCAAAGGGGTGCTTGTTAACTCCACCCCCTCCATGTGGTCATTGTAGATAAATCTCTGCATTAAGCATCTTCACATAACTTTCATATGACTTTGTATTATGTCTCTTCATATAACCTTGTATTTAAGCCTATCCACATATAACCTCTATTTTCATACAACTTTGTATCAAGTCCTTTGGTATAGGAACTTTGTATCAGATCTGTGGAAGAAAACAAGCCTTCACTCTGCATTTGTAAGCAACAAGGCAGAGACAGTTTATTCAAGCAATTGCAAGGGAACATTGCAGTTGGAAGGGGGGTGGGGGGGGAGGGTGTTCCCTTGCCCTTAGCAAATCTTTGAAAAACAAGCAATTTAAGACAAGTCTTTATACACTCCCATTACATGCATCAACAGCTGTGTCCTGTTTATACATTTTTCTTTCTGATATTTTACTTATTTCAACGGTTCCTGCTAAAGTCAACATTCCATTTTTATCTTAAGGCAAGGCTAAAACAGCATCCCTTGCAGTTTCCCACTTGCACAAGTCCTGCTGTTACAAGTCTTGCGTTATTAGGGTTAGGGTTAGCCTGACTTTTGCTCTATCTTTAACAAAACTAAGATGGCTGCACTTAAATCTCTTTTTTTGTGTTTAGCACGACTATTATTTTTAAACCTTTATTTTTATTAGATCTTGTATTTTTGATTTTAAATTAAATGGATTAGCCTTATAAGCTTTGGATGTAACAATAATGTGTGATTAGTATGGACATGGAAGGTATTTTTGTTCTTAAGTTTCTTACAACAACAACATTTCTAAACTAAACAAAAGCAATAAGTATTAACATTTTTATTGTAATAATATGATGGGGTTGTTTTGTAGCCTTAGTTACATAACACAATATATTATAATTAGTACATAAGGTAGATACTTTATAGGCTGTATGAAAAGCGTGTTTTTTAATTTGATCTATATTTTGAAGCACATGGATTTGACCTTGTAATTTAGAGATTTTTATTTTATTTTTTTTGAAACTTTGGGAGGAGTGAAAGGTTTTGGAATTGGTCAGGTATTAAGATGGTTCAATTAAAAGGTATTTGAAACCTAAGGGCTAATTGTAGGACTCTATCCACAGGCCAATAGATAATATGATTTTTCCACAGCAGTGGTGAGATTAAAATGTATGTCTTGCAAAGTGGTGGCCTTAACATTTACACAGCTGTTATTAGCTTGGAAGAGCAGGTGTTTTGTTAGGGTAGTTTTTTGTTCCATACCCTTCCAACAAACATTGTTATGGACCGTGACAACTTTTTCATGCTTTAGCTTTTGTACACACTGAAGCTGTGGGGGTTTTAAAGGCCAAAGTGTTGAATGGCTTTTTATTTTTATTTAAACATTGGGTGTTATTTTAGGAGCACTGACTATAAATTGGCTAGGCATACCAGGTGGTTTAATTTTTTAAATATTACGGTGAATTATTTAATTTCACATGCATTTTTTTTCACGGACCCGGCAGGATTTGGTATGTGGGAGCCCACATCCCTTCAACCGGCCCGTATGCTTGGAAGGAGCACTGTGAGTGCCTGCACTTTTACCCTGAAAACCTCCAAGTATGTCTTCATGGCCACAAATTAGATGGTACTCCTGAAGCATTAGTAAGGGCAGTGGGCCAAGTCTGATGCTTAAGATTACTCCGAATGGCCATGAGCTGGTCATTTAGGAAATCCCGAATCTCTGGACAGGCCTGGTCCCACTGCAATTTCTTTTCCGCCTCAGTGATATTCAGTGCCATCTCTGTCAGCAGTTCCTGGGTCATCGAACTAAGGGCGGCGATAACCCAGGTGCAGGCTGAAATTGGTAAATTACATGTTAACTGTGCTCAGGAATAAGACCCGTGGCTTTTTTCGGCTGCCCTAGTTTTTATCATGTAATTGGGTAACCAAATAACAATAAGGACCCCTTTTATCTGACACACTCCAGACTCCGGGAATGGCCATTATATTAACCCCGCTATGAAACCCCCTAATCTTAATTTTGGATTCTTGAGGCTCATTTGTAGTGATATTATATACTTGTATCTGTCCTGACCCATCTGTTTTTCACTTAATTGTTCGCTCATATGGGATATTCTGAACCTTACAAAATGAATTTTTCAAACAATATTTAAATAGATTACTAAGGTGTGAAGGCCTTGGCCATTGGGTTTCATTAGAATATATGGTATTGTCTGTATTTGGGTATGTTACAGGGGTGGTAGTGGAGAAAATGGCGGGGGCAGTGGCAGCAAGGCGCCTTTGGTATTTGTTATCTGAAAGCCAGTTAGGGAGGGCAATACATGCTGAAGGTACTTGGCTAAAAACACAGGGCGCAGCCTGTGGAATAAACCCCAAAGTTCAATTAATATCACATTTATAAGCATGGGTCCCACAAGTTTCTCCCTGCCAGTATATAATTTATTTTTTTATTTTTTTATTTCCCCACCAGGGCCAGTTTTTAATGTCTTTTGTAGTCAGGAGTCCCTGGATTTGGCGGTTTCAGTGGAGCGAGCGTTCCTTCTTCTTTCCTGGAGCAGTTGTGGTTTAGTACCATGCAGGGGAGAGGTTACCAGCACCTCATCCTGTGGTATTTTGGGGTTTTTTTAGCAGATGTTGGATGTATGGTGGTTTTGTCAGTGGACAAGGGAGAGGTTACTAGCACTTCACCGTGTCCTTGTCTCCTGCTGTCCAGAAGGAGGAAAAGAAGTACCAGCCGGAGAGAGACTGATCCTGATCCGCAGTCGGAGTGGGATTACCGTATTGTTCCGAGTATAGGCCGCTCCTGATTATAAGCCGCACCCTTAAAGNGCGGGGGCAGTGGCAGCAAGGCGCCTTTGGTATTTGTTATCTGAAAGCCAGTTAGGGAGAGCAATACATGCTGAAGGTACTTGGCCAAAAACACAGGGCGCAGCCTGTGGAATAAACCCCAAAGTTCAATTAATACCACATTCCCAAGCATGGGTCCCACAAGTTTCTCCCTGCCAGTGTATTATTTATTTATTTATTTATTTCCCCACCAGGGTCAGTTTTTAATGTCTTTTGTAGTCAGGAGTCCCTGGATTTGGCGGTTTCAGCGGAGCGAGCGTTCCTTCTTCTTTCCTGGAGCAGTTGTGGTTTAGTACCATGCAGGGGAGAGGTTACCAGCACCTCATCCTGTGGTATTTTGGGGTTTTTTTAGCAGATGTTGGATGTATGGTGGTTTTGTCAGTGGACAAGGGAGAGGTTACTAGCACTTCACCGTGTCCTTGTCTCCTGCTGTCCAGAAGGAGGAAAAGAAGTACCAGCAGGAGAGAGACTGATCCGCAGTCGGAGTGGGATTATCTCGAGGCAGAGGGGCCTTTTTGCAGTGAGAAGCATGGGTCCAGGCAGTCAGTCCTTGGCACTTCACAGCGGTGTTGGTAGTGAGCAGGACTTGGTAAGGGCCTTTCTGGCGTGGGGCCAGAGCAGTCTTTCGCTGATGGAGCTTTATGTAGACCCAGTCTCCTGGTTTTAACGAATGGCAGGGTTGCTTAGGATCCTTGGGTAGTGCTGCTTTCACCTGTGAATAAAGAGACCTAACACATTTTATTAATGCCTGGCAGTAATTAAGCATTGTATTACAATGAAGGATTTTGCAGGCTTAAAGCAGCAAGAACGGCCCCACGACTCCTGTTCAGGGTGTCACTGGGCTCTCGCTATTACTGCCTGTCCAGGTATTTTGCTGGGGCCCCTCTGTGGCAGTCTAAACCGGCTTTCTGTGGTCTTTTTAAGGTTTCCAAAACAACGTGGTTTCAGGGGCATGAAGCTCAGCTCCCCCTTTCACTATTTTGTCTGTTTTTTATTTTTGCTGCCCCTAAACTTTGTGTTTTGTTTTGTTTTTTGTTTTTTTCCTTCTGCTGGCCTTGCTGTTTTGCAGATTTGTGCAGCTGGATTTTTCTTTTTTACGGCCGCTCGGGCACATTCAAGCCCCCCTCTTTCTTGGCTGTTAGCCAAGTCTTGGCTGTGAGCAGTGTCCTTGGGCATCTTATCTTATCTTCAGACTGAACTTGCTAGCTGCAGTGTTGAGTTAACTCGTTTTTGTTTTGTTTTTTTCCTTTTTGACTTCTTGTAACCTACAAAGGAAACTTTCACTTTTCACTTACACACCTTTTTTAAAGAATTAACACATGCACATTGCCCATTATACAGTACTTTAGTCTTATTTAATTTATGCCACATACACCCTTCTAGTGAAATGTCTTTATTACACAGCTTTGGAGCAACAAGCCAGGACGAGCACACCCACTTTTGAAGAGTCCACTCGGTACAACCTCTGGTGTTTAATAGCTTTTCTTTCTTCCCAACCCTCTGGCTTGAGATCCGGGGTAGCCAGAAGGATCCCATGTGCAATATGGGGAGTGGGCTAACTTTTTATGTTGTTGCTTCCAAAGTCTGTTGGTGTGCAATTTTGACAACAATGTTTTCAATTAAAAGGTCTGGCCAGTGAATTTCTTTTTTTTCTTTAGCAAGTGTATTAGAACTTTAGTGTATCATGTTCCCTGATATTATCCAAAACACTGTTCCAAGTTGGATAAAACAAGTATTTGCATTTTGTTTTAACCCTTTCATTTGATTTTGAACTAGGCTGTCCTGTAGAAAAATTAAACACAACAGTTTTAGCCACAAGACAAACTCCACAAGACAGGACATAGAACACAAAACACAATTTCTATTGTGCCAGTAAATTCATGCTATGTTGGATTGCTCTGGCATCAGCTTTCTCTGATTTTTTTTGAAAGACAAAAAACATATGTCTACCCCTTTTGGGGCGATCAGTCATTGCTTAACATATTTTTTTTTATACAAATACCCTTGCTGATTGCAGGCACAACAGAAGAATTACCCCCATATTTTTCTCTGTTTGTTTTATAGGCAGGCCAGGTTTTAGTGGCTTTTACCTTTATCAGTTAGGTAATGTGCATTAACACAAATGTTTTCTGGTTTGCTTTTGGATCCAAAGCCATTCACAACTTACAAACTCTTACTTAAAAGGGACACAATTAACCTTTACCAGCGTTCTGATTGCCTTTTACTTTTAACTTCTGCTTTCAAAACGCACAGCGATCTGAAAAGGAAAACACCACCTCTTGTAGCCCCTTAGAGCCTAATAGGATTTTAATTAAGTAGCACTGTATATTTACTTTCCTTTTTTACAATATATGCTGCACATGTGGTGTTGTTTTTTTTCTTAACATCCCTTTTATACATTTTGGGGCAGTTAAGTTCAAATAAAAACCCCTTATGTTCTTTTAGCTATTTTGACTAAATTGTTTATAGCCAAATGATTTCAATCACATAGTCTTTTTGCCTGGATTTATTTACAGACATTTCTTTGGAAAAGGGCCCATTTTTCCTTCAGAATGGCTGCAAAGAAACAAAGTATTTTTTTTTTAGCATTTTACAAAGTTCACCTGCTTAATTTTCTCCAGCGACTACAGAGTTAACTTTTTACTTTTTTACATCACTTGCTTATTTCCCAAAACAACACCCAATTAACTTAGATTTTACCATTCCAATTATTGTTCCAGGGATTAAAATTTTCCATGCCTGTAATTACTGCTTCCCTTCTATCACATTTTATTTTTTATCTGTTGTATAACTGCTTGTCTGGGCCTGATCCTGCTTTTCTCACTGAACCATCTCTTTCCATGGGCACAAGCTTTGTTCCACTATCAGTTTAGCAAGGAGGGTGGGCTTTTCAACTAGCCCCCACCCCTCCTCGTCTCTTTCCTTAAACATTCTCACTCACTATGGCTACCTGAATCCTCCCCCCGTGAGGCTTGCCACCTGGGCAGAACGCACGGCCAATTCGCGTTTTAACTGTTCAATTTCCTTTTTATGGCAGACACACTGCCGTTGCGGTATATGCTGAGCACAAATGGTTATTTATTTTTTGACAAGTCCCTGAAGGACAGGTATTTGCTTAGCCAGTGCTTCCAGGCGGGTGCATTCCGCTTTTTTCTGCCTGGAAGTTCTGTCTCAAGGCTTGCAACTTGTCCATTTTTATCTTAAGGCAAGGCTAAAACAGCATCCCTTGCCGTTTCCCACTTGCACAAGTCCGGCTGTTACAAGTCTTGCGTGGTTAGGGTAGCCTGACTTTTGCTCTATCTTTAACAAAACTAAGATGGCTGCACTTAAATCTCCTTTTTTCCTCTTTCACAGATCCTTATATAGAAACTTTGTATTGAACCTTGATATAATGTTATAGCCCCTAAGATAGTATAATTAAGGTAGAAGAAAAAAGTCTTTTTGCTAGGAGTAGAATAAGATCTCCCCCGCCGCCCCCCCCCCCCACTTTGTAATCAATTGCCCTGCTAAATGAACGAGGTGTGAATGAGTAAAGGCATGGAAGGCAGCACCTCCAAACAGCTGCAACCCTTGGAGAGGGGATGGAAGCCAGACCCAAGAACAATAAAACTTGTCAAGTGGGCTCACTAAAGANTAAGATCTGCTATTGTGTGTCCAGGGAGGTTGAAGTGTTCTCCTACAGGTTTTTGTATATTGCCATTCCTAATATCTGATTTGTGTCCATTTATCCTTTTCCTTAGAGACTGTCCAGTTTGGCCGATGTACATAGCAGAGGGGCATTGCTGGCATATGATGGCGTATATTACATTGGTGGATGTGCAGGTGAATGAACCAGTGATGGTGTGGCTGATCTGGTTAGGTCCTGTGATGGTGTCGCTGGTGTAGATATGTGGGCAGAGTTGGCATCGAGGTTTGTTGCATGGATTGGTTCCTGAGTTAGAGTTACTATGGTGCGGTCAGATCAGACATATTGACATCCTTGGGGGGTAGAAGCAAGCACCTTCTTTTGAAAACACCCTCTTTGAACAGCATTGGGACAACACCCAGAAGGAAGCAGCACAAAGGACCAACGGACACAGACCCAGATTTGCATGAGAGGGAAACTGCTATAAATGTGAGGTGTCTTGCAGAGGACCCTGGGTCTCGTCTTGTCAACATCAGAGCATCGATCCGGATCGGCAGAAGCCCGGCTCCACCCCTCCCCCATCTAATTCACCTGGCCAGTGAAGTTAAGGGGAGCAACTAGTTGGTAACAGCAACAAGACGGAGTGTGCTTGTGTGTGTATGTGAGTGCATGAGTGTAATATATATATATCATATGCATATGATAGTGTTGATACATGTATTACTAATAAATGTGGTGTTTTGCCTTATTCCCCCTGAAAAGATCCTGTGCAGTACTTTTAAGTACAACATCGTCCCCCCACATGCGTGAGAACAAGTGAGATCAGAGCTCCTCCCCTTGCTGTAAATACCCATTCTCACCCCGCTGCCGACTGCGGACATGCGACTGCCCCTGGTGCTAGCGAGTCGTTGGGGGGGGGGGGGGCATGAAGCTGTTTTCTGTGAAAACGGACTAACTTTATTGCTGTTGGCATCCGGGGGCTTGGTTTGTTTCCTTTCCATTGTTTTAGTTTTTTATGGTCTCTCCCTGAGACATGGACTGTCCTCCCCTCACCCCCACTGGTGCAGCCTCCCCCTTTTGTTTTGTATATTTTGTATATTAGTAATAAACATGGTGATTAAAAAATGGATCATCTAATTTAACCTTGGTGTCTGTGCTGGCTGTGTGGGGAAGGGACCATCTGTACAGCGCCTGGTGCGGCAGGATCAAGGTCTGTGGCTGGAGCCCGTGGGCACTACCGCAGTACAGAGATAGGTGCCCTGCTGCAGCTTCTGTCTGTTTCATTTCACCACTGAAATAGGAATGAGCTGGATGCACAGGGGAGACATTTCCTCGTTCTTACAGTCCTGCTGATGGCTGGGACGCAGCAGGGTCCTGGGAGTTGGACTCCGATTCCCACTGGCTAGAATCCCTCAATCCACCCTGACTTGGTACAGCGCTTGGAACGCTGGGATACCTACCCAGAGTGCAATGCAAGCGGAACTGGTAAAGTTGCCCAATGCTTCCCTTTACAAGCCTTGTGTTCAGTTGCTTATAACTTTGCCGCACATCATCCATCCATTTGGGCTGAAACTCTCCATGCTGCGTGTCCGCCTCAGGTTGAATATTTGGGAGAAATTTCAGCCAAAATGGTTCAGCTGTTTCCAAGAATGAGGCTAAGGAAAAGCACCTTATTTTACTCAAGCTAAAAGGTTCTGGTGACCCTTTCTTTGAGAAGCTCTAATCTCCCCGTGTTTCAGAGCAGGGACTCAAAACTGGGTGAGGGCGTAGCCTGTGTGTCAAGGCTGATGTGCTTTTATCCAGCCCTGGGAAAAGTTTGCCTAAATTTGGCCACATCATAAGCCTTTGAAAAATTGTGGTTTGCACATGCTCAGCGGAGACGCTTTAGATTTTAGCTGCTATGGTCTCCAAAGATCCTGTGTGTGTCTCCAGCCTTGGGCTGAGCACAGCTTCCCCCTGTGATTGCAGCTGTGGGCAGACAGTGCTGGGCTCAGGCCTGGGAGCGGAGAGCAGGCAGCCTCTCTCCTGTGCTCTCAGTGCCTCTCCGCTGGGCCCAGGCAGTGTGGAGGAGAAACCCGCCTGATTCACATGCAGAGGGGACAAGAGGCAGACCTGTGGATGGAGATGGGGGCTGAGAACCAGTCTGAAGGAGGAGGGCAGATGGGTCTAATGGGGGCTGATGTGTGGGGAGGGAGAAAGGGACAGGCAGGCAATGGGGATAGGAATGTGGGTGGAGGGCATGCTGACTGGAGGCCAGCGTGAGGGGAGGAGACAGGGACAATAGAAGGAGAAGGGGCGGAAGGTGTCATGCTGCGGGGTTGCTGGTGAGGGGGAGGAGGGGGAGAATATGCAGAGGAGTCTGTGCCTGCTAAGCCACTCCCCTCCAGGCCTGGAATGGAGCCAAGATCCTGAGTCCTACTATAGTATCAGCAACTAGCTCTGAAACCCACCTGCAAAGCATCTCCTGGCCCTCCGCTGCTAGGCTAGAGAGACGATGACAACCTGCTACTGGTATCGGTTACTCTGGTAGCTCAAGTGGCAGAGGGCTGGGCAGTGGAGCTAAAGGCTCCAACCTTGCTGCGTGTTCGTATGATGCCGCAGGATGGAATTTGTTTTTTCAGTTTGCTTTTTAAAAAGGGGCCCTGTGCAGTCATTGCTGGGGGGAGGGGTGGTGAGCACCTCCTGCTGCACTGGTTGCTCTAAGAAATGGGGGGGGACGGGGGACAACGAGGTGTCAGAGTCTGAGGTTTAATCCCCTCCCTCCTGGGCAGCAGGATTCTGCGTGGCTGCTTCCCCGCACCAACCTAGAGGACAGGGTAGAGGGGCTGGCACTGAGTGACCTGAACCAGCACCACACCATGCTGCTGGAATAGTGCACCTGATTGTCCCCTGCCTGCCCTTTTATGGCTGCAGAGAAGCTTCCAGAGGTGCCTTGAGCCACAACAGTTTGTACAATGGCCAACAGCCTCACACTGTGGTGTCCCCTTCTCCAATCATCTCAGTGATCTGTTAACTCTGAAACCTACTGATGGCTGGTGGGCATTCACAGATGATCCAAGCAGGACAGCTGCACAGTGCTCAATGAGCCAATCTACTATACTGGCCATTCAACTTTCCAACCGTTAACTCTGAAACCTACTGTTGACAGTGCAACTGGCAAACAGGACTCGGGCCACAGGGGGCTGTAAGATGAACAGCTCAACTTCCTCACCTTGTTTACATCATTGGGGGGATTGAGTCTGAAACTGACCAATGATGACTTGGCCATCATTAACTACCTCACACTGAATCACGTTCACTGACACGGGCTGGATGGTGTCTGGGGGGGAAACAGACCCAAATACAAGGTCACTTCCAGCCTTGACTCACCCTTGCCATATCTAGCACCTAGAGGCCTTGCCGCAGTCACCTTCAGCTCAGTTTTTTCCCCACCCCTGCTGCTGATTCATGGAGCATTTAATAGCTGATGCTGAGACCCACCCCCCATGCAGCATCAGCTCAATGGGGTGTATTAGAATCAAGTGCCCACCGCGGCCCCAAAGGGCCACGGCCCAGCCTGTGCTAAAGGAGAGCGGCTGAAGGAACAGACACGCTCCCCACAGATGCAGGGTAACAGCAGGATGCAACAAGGGAGGGCTGAATAGGCCTGGCAGAGCTGAGCACAGGGGCTGCGGCTCCGAGGGCACCAGGCTAATGTGCTGGCAGGTGGTAGCAGATGGGGGACAAGGGGGGTGTCTACACTTGCCCAGCCTGGGCTCAGCTCCCAGGGACTGGTTCACTTAAGGCAGTGGTTCTCAACCAGGGGGACACACACCCCTGTGAGTAAACACACGTCTTCCAGGGGGTATGTCAACTCATCTAGATATTTGTCTAGTTTTACAACAGGCTACATCGAAATGCACTAGCCAAATAAGTACAAACTAACATTTCATACCATGACTTGTTTATAGTGCTCTAGACACTGACATGTAAGAACAATATTTATATTCCAGTCTGTTTATTTTATAATTATATGGTAAAAACGAGAAAGGCAGCAATTTTTCAGTACTAGTGGCTGTGACACGTCTGATTTTGTGAGCAAGTCATTTTTAAGTGAGATGAAACTTAGGGGTACACAAAACAAATCAGCCTCCTGCAAGGGGTACAGGAGCCTGGAAAGGTGGAGAGACACTGATTTAGGGAGAAAGACACAGGGGCCTTTCCACACTGCTAGGCTGGGCTCTGCTCCAGCCAGTTGTGAGAATTGGGCCTATGACTTTACCCTAATTGAGCCTGTCAGGGTTCCCTCCCCACTCTGAACTCTAGGGTACAGATAGGGGGTCTTTCATGCGGGTCCCCACAAGCTTATTTCTACCAGCTTAGGTTAAAAACTCCCCAAGGCACAAATTCTTCCTTGTACCTTGAATTAGGTAACACTGCCACCACCAAGTGATTAGACAAAACTCAGGGAAAGCTGCATTGTCCCTCAGTGCTGTGCTTTCCTCTCCCCTCTGGTGAGCGGTCAGCTTGGCCTGTCTCGCAGCAAACGGGATGGGAGCTCAGCTAAACTCCTCCAGCCTTGCTCCCATCTCAGGGCCCACTCTCTCCCGCTCAAGGGAAAGGGATGCCGTTCACACGACAGCCTTAGTGGAAGTGTAAAGAGTCAAGGTTTTGCCTGGTTTTCCTCCTCCGCTGTGTCTTTAGTCAAAAGGCCGGTTAATGGTGCGAGTGCCAAACCCTGCACCCCGTTCAACATGGTTCAGCCTTTCCCTCTCCATGGCAGTAACACAGATGGGTCCATCCCACAGTCAACCATTGGCCCCATGTGTGTCATGAGTTGTGGGGGCTCAGCCCAGCCTCCAGCAGGGCAGGTACCCTGATCCCAATGCCCCCTCCCCACTGGCCATGTCGGCAGAAGTGGCCCCAGCTCCCCTCTGCCCCCTTGAAGGAGTGAGTGGGCAGGACAGACACCCTCTGCCCCCAACCTGTCCGGCCATGATGAATCCCCACCCCCCACACAATCAAAGCCACCACCAGCCACTTTTTCCCCTTCCTGTTTTAATTGAATCCTGTCAAACAGAAGCAGAACGAGGCTCGATGCATCCTCAGAGCAGCTGTGGGGGTGAGAAGAGTCCAGCAATGGGGCACAGTCCCCTCCCCACCTGGCCCAGAATAGACCATTCTAATACAAACTCTCCCCTCCCCCACCACCCTTCATATAAATAACCGGTGGCCCTTCCCAGAAAGGAAGCGGGTGGCAAAAAAACCACCCCACCTTCACAGGTTGAGCCCCACCTCCAAAGCCAAGCCCCACCCCATCATTATAGCCACGCCTCCTCCGCTATCCAGCTGCACAAAAGTTCTGCTGCAAAGGGGCAGTCCATGATGGGGAGGGGGAGCTTTGGGAGGCTTCGCCCCCGCCTCACTCACGGAGCTGGTTGATGATGACCTCGCCCAGGGCCTCCAGCACCTCGCGCTTGTAGTCATCGAAGTCACAGTCGATCTGCTCGACGCTCTGCTCCTCCACCACCCACAGCTGGCAATTGGTCTCCGTGATCAGACGGGCGTAGTAGCTCACAATGATGACAGCTGCAGGGGGGGAGAGGGGGTTAGAGGCAGGGCCGGCGCAACCCATTAGGCGACCTAGGCGGTCACCTAGGGCGTGAACATTTGGGGGGCGCCGGCGCCCCGGTCGTGGGCGTAATTTTGGGGGCGGGACCTTCCGCCGCCACTGTCGGGGGCGGCATTTTGGGGGCGGGACCTTCCGCCGCCTAGGGCGGCGAAAAAGCTGGCGGCGCTCCTGGTTAGAGGAGCAGGAGGAGCCCCCATTCCAACAGACCCTTTTGGTCCAGAATTCCCTCCCCCTACCCTTGGATCAGACCAATGGGCCATTCCAGCCTGGAATTCTTCCCTCCCCCACAGCAGCAATGGGCCCTTCCGGCCCAGAATTCTCCCCACCCCAATGGGCCATTCCAACATGGAATGCCGTCCCCCCAACCCGGACCAAACTAATGGGCCCATCCAGCCTGGTCCAAGTGCCCACTGGCCTCACTCACCCCCTTTGTACTCATTGATGGTGTCAGCGGACTCGATGTCCAGGTTATTGGTAGGTTCGTCCTGGGGAAGAGACAATGGGCTGAGATGGCGAAGGGGCAGATCCCAGAGAGAACCCAGGAGTCCTGGCTCCCAGCCCCGCCCCCCACTCTAAACCACTGGGCCTGGTGCTCGCCAGGGCCTTGTCCCACCCCTCGCCCCAGAGACACTCACCAGAATGAGGACATCGGACTCCCTGCAGGCCAGCTCGGCAAA